>JABUQX010083920.1:0-45863 GCA_015478945.1 Trachelipus rathkii | reverse complement strand
AATTTCTTATTTACTGGGGGGTGGCCTTAAACCTATAAAAGCTATTTTTAACAAACCTAGTTTTAACTTTATTTTTAAACTTTTCCTTTTTTCTGCTTTTTTTTTCTTTGTAAAAAAAAAAAAACCCAAGCCCATTTTTTATTATTCTGGGCCCCCAGGGCTTTTTTTTTTTTTCGTAATTAGGGGGGCTTTTTTTATTTTCTTAGGGCCTTTTTTCCCCAAAAATTGATTTAAGGCTACTTTTTTTCAAAAAATTAACTTTTCCAATATTTTAAATTCCCCCACCACTCCCCCTAAAATTTTTCCTTTTTTTCTTGGTTCCCCAAACAGGGGACCTTCAAGGGCCAAGTTTTTCCCCCATTTTTTTCCCCATATTTGTAGTTAAAAAAAAAAAAACTTTTATTTTGGATATATAATGGGTTTTTTGAAAGAAAAAACCTTTTTATTTTTTTACCCCCAACTTTTTTTTATATGTTTAAAAAAATTTTTTGCATTTGCCCCCCATTTTATTCTTTTGCCCCAACCCCCAAGGAAAAGGTTTTATCCAAAAAAATTTCATTTTTGGGGAAAGTCTTTTATTGGGGGGCAATCCCTTCCACTTATTTTTTTTTCCTTTAACTTTGCCGTTGTCGCCACTTTAGGTATTTTTTTTTTTTTTTTTTTTCAATTTTATTTCGTTGCCAAAAAACTTAGGGAAAAAACCCTTTGGCCCCTTTTAAAGGGTTCCCCTTGGTCTTAAAAAAAAAATTTTTTCATTTTAATTATATTAGTTGGGGAGGGGGAACCAAAATTATGTGGCCCCCCGGCCACTTTTTTTTGAAAGAAAAAAAAAACCCTTGTTTGGGGGGCGGGGGGTGGGGTGGGGGGGACCAAAAAAACCCAAACTTCATTGTTTATAGAGAATGTTTTTGGTGACTTGAAATTTTTTTTATTTTCCATTTTTGGTTGTTTTTTAAACACCCCAATATATATATCATGGTTGGCAAAAACCCCCTTTTTTTTAATTTCCAAAAACCATGTTTTAAACCCCCACCCTAATTTTTAGCAACCCTATTTTACCCCCCCACCCTTAAAAAAATTAAAAACTGTTTTTTTTTTCATTTCCAGGTTCTTTTTTTATTTTGTGGGGGGGGAAAAAAAACCCCTTTAATTTTTTTTTTTTCCATCAAAAAGTGAATGTGTCACACGCCTTTGATTACCCATTCGCAAAAACACAAAACTAGCATTTTTCCTCCTTTTTTTTTTTTTTTTTTTCAGGTCATTTTTGCCCTTTTTTTCCAGTTTTAAAATGTTTTTTTTCATAAAAATTTTCTTAAAAAAAGGGTTTTGTCGGGGAACAGAACCTAACCCCCCCTTTTTTCTGGGAAACCCCGTTTTCTGGGGGGGATTCCATAAACCCCCCCAAATTAAACCCTTTTGTGGTTTATTTCTTTTTTAAAAAAATAATTTTTTTTTTCCATTTCGTATATTGGGGAACCCTTTTTTTTTTCAAGGTAAAAAACTTTCTTCCCAAAGAAAGGCAATGATTAACACTTCTAATTGGTTTAAAAAAGCTTAAAAAAAAACCTGGGGGGGGGGGGTTATTAAATTTTTTTTCCCAAATTTCTTTTCCTTTAATTCTGCGCCCTTTTTTTTCTTATTTAAAATTTTAGGGCGCCCCCACCAAAAAAAACATATTGCCCATTTTTCCAGGTTTTTCAAATTTTCTTTAGGTAAAAAATTAAAAAATTGTGTATCTGGGAAATCGGCTTAAAAAAAATCAAATTGTTAAAACAGGTTGGGCCTTTTGGGTCAAATTTGCTGTTTAACTTTTTAACCCCCTTTCTTCAAGGGAAAATTCTACCCCATATATTTTTTCCCAAATTCCCAGTCCATTTTTTTGCCAGGCCTTTTAAACCTGGGGGGAATTTTTCAAATTTCTCACCCCCTTCCTTCTCAACTAAGAGCTACTCTTACTTCCTTTTTACATTTCCCAAATTTCCAAAATTTCTTCAACTTTTGTTAATTTTTTTTTTTTGGGTTTTTAAAAACCGGGGCGAATAAACCAAAAAGAAAAAACTTATTTATGTGAGAGGGGAAAACTATTTAAAAAAAAATTCTTAATTTTCCTTTTTTCCTTTTCTGTTTTAAAACCTGAGCAAAAATAAAAGCCATTGGGGGAAAAATTGTTTGGGGGGGGGACCCCCAAAAAAAAAAAAAAACTCCCCTTTTTATTTCTTGGTTTTTTCCCCCCCCACTAAAATTTTCAATTTTCCCCCAAAATTTTAAAAAATTGGGAAACCAATTTTTTTTTTTCCTATTTTTTTTTTTACTTTTTATAATTTATAAAAAAAAGGCTTAAAAAAAAAAAAAAAAAAACATTTTTTCCCTTTGGGTTCTTTTTTTTTTCTTTTGTTTTTGCTATTCCTGCTAGAATGATTAAATTTCTTGGGCCTTTTTCCTTCCTTTAAAAGGGGCCTTTCCTTATTGGGGGGGGACTTGGGGGGTTAAAAGTTCGGGGTTTTCTATTTTTTTCCTAATAAATTTTTTTTTTAAAACATTTTTTTTTTGACATCTTTTTTCAGTCTATTCCTTAACTTTTTCCCCTTTATAATTTTTTGTGAAGAAATAAAATCATTTTTAATCAGTCTTTTTTCATTTTTTAATTTTATTTTTTCTTCTCTATTCCCAACCCCAAACGGGGTTTTCTTCTTCCCGCCCCCCACCCCCCCCCCCCCCCTAAAAAAATTTTGGGGTTTTATACTTTAAAGAAAACCCATTTTTTTTTTTACATGGTGACTAAAAAAAAATTAAATCATTTAAAAAATTTTTTTTGGGCTTTTTTAAAAAAATGGGGTTTTTTTTTCCCAAAACATTGGACAGTAATAATTAAGTTTACTGTTCTAGTAAAAAAAACCTTTTTTCCTTTTTTTTTGTATTTTCCCCGTTTTCACAAAAAACATAAAAACCTTAAAAGGCATGTCTTGTTAATTTTTGGGTAAAAAAATCCCCCCAAACCCCCATTTAGAGAAAAAAAATTTTTCTTAAGATCCCTTTTTTTTTTCCCCTTTATTAAACGTTGGCAAAAATTGGGGCCCCAGGGGATAATTTTTCCAACATTTTTTTCATATTAAAAATTTTCTTGGAAAAAAAGCCAAAAAAAAACCCAAAAAAAAAAAAAACCCCAAAAAAAAAAAAAAACCCCCCCAACCTAAACCCCCCCCCCAAATCAAAAGGCACAAAAAAAACCTCCGCCAAAAAAAAAAAAAACCCCCCAAAACTTTTTTTTTGGAATTTTTACTTTATCCTTTTAAACTTTTTTTCTAAATTTTGAAATATTTTTTTTTTGAAAGATTTAGCAATGGGTTAAAATGGAAGGGGGAACCCCCATAGCAAAACCAAATTGGGGCTTCCTAAAGCCGTATTAATTTGGGGGAAGGGCGGATTAAAAAAAAAAAAAATTTTTTTATTTTTATTATTTTTTTTTAAATCTATTTTGCCTTTTAACCTCGGAATTAATTTAGTCCCCCCCAAAAAAACTTTTTTGGGAGGATTCTAAATTGTTAAATATTATTTAAAAATTCCAGATTTTAACCCCCCCAAATTTTTTTCCCCCCCCCCAAATTCCCAAAAAAAAAAAAAAAAAAAAAAAAAAAAAAAAAAAAAAAAAAAAAAAAAAAAAAAAAAAAAAATAAAAAAAAAAAAAAAATCAAGTTGGGGCCACCAATCGATCCTTAAAGGGGTTCTTTCTTTGGATTAGTTTTTTAAATTTCAAAAAAAAGATAAATAAAAAAATTTTTTTTTTTTTTTTGCAAATTTCAATAAAATTTAATCTTAAAATTTTAAAAAAACCCAAATTAAAATTAAAAAAAAAATACGTATTTGGAATTTTGTCTTATTTTGGTTTTGTTTTTTCAGGGATAAAAATGGTTAAGGTTGGAATTTTAAAACTATGTTAATCAAATACCTTGTTCTGGAAATTCCCAGTATTATTTTTTCTACGCTTTTTCCTAAATGTTAATATGTTTAAAAATTTTCTTTTAAAACAAAAGCAATTTCTCTTTTAACACGTTTTTTTTGTGTTATCTTTTTTTTTTCCCAAATTTTTCTATTTTTCTTAAATTTTTGGCCTCCAAAATGGATCCCCAAAAGGTTGAAAAAAAGGGGGATTCTTTTCTTTTTTATTTATCCTTTAAAACTTTACGTAGTACAATTTTTCTTTTTCTAAAAATGGGAAAGTATAACCCCTTTTTCTATTTTTTTTTTTTTTGTTAATATTTTCTTTTCTTTTTGGGCAGGTTTAAAGATGATCATATTAGGACTTGGGGTTCACCCCTTTAATTAACTGGGGTTTTTTTTTATTTTTTCCCCTCCCCTTCCCATTCCACTAGGGGGGGGGGGGCCTTAATATTTTCTTTCTTTTCCCCGGAAATTTTTTGATTTACTTGGGCAATTTAATTTATCCCTGGGTTATTTTTATTGTTTTTAAAGGGATTGGTATTTAATTTAAAAATATTTTCCCCCAAATTTTTATTAAAAAAAAGGAATATTTTTCTGAAAAAGTTAAAAAATTTAAAAAATTTTGGGGTTTCTTAAATTTCGGGGCAATAAATCTGAAAATTTCATTATTTTTGAAAACCGGTTTTATTTATTGAATAATTTTTATATTTATTTTATAAATTTTTTTATAGCCTTAATCTGTATAATTTATCCACGTCTGTGTGGGTTTCAACGCAGTTTTAATTTTTTAAATTTATTTTTAATATATTTATATTTAATATTATTATAATTTATTAGTAATTTAAATTTTTTTTATATTATAAATTAAATTAAAAAATATTAAATTAATACTTATATAACATTTCTTAAATATATTTTTATTATAAATATTTTAATTAATTTTATATTATATAATATTTTATTATTTATTTAAATAAATAATTTAATATTAAATATTAGGAAATAGATATTAACTTGTAATATAATATATATTTTTTAATATATTTATTATATTAATTTTATATTGATAAATTTTTTCCATTTATTGTTATTTTATAATAATTAAAATATTAATATTATTTATAAAAATATATTATATATATATTATATTTTATTATTGCAAATATTATTATATTTCATATTACAATATTGATATTTTAATATTTAAAAAATATTTATAATATTTAATATTTTTATTATAATAATAATACTACAAAATTTTATATAAATATTATTTATTATTTTATTATTAATTTTATATTATTAAAATTTAAAAAAAACTGGGCGCCAAATAGTAAATAATTTATAAAAATTAAATTAAGATCTTTAAAAACCCCCAATTTTTTAAAAGCCTATAGTTTTTACTTTGGGGGCAAAAGTTTTTAAATCCAATAAATAAATTTAGTTTTTTAAAAATTTGAAAAAAAACTGTATTTTTTTTTTTTTTAAAACACTTACGTTGGGACATTAGGCAGGGGGGATTTTGATTTTTGTCGACATAAAAAAAAAAAATTTTTTTGGGGGCAAAAAAATATAAAAAACCCCAAAAAAATTTAACGTTAAAAAAAAAAAAAAAAAAACCAAAAACCCCCCAATGTTACCTGGGGTTTTTTTATGAAAAAAAACCCCGGGGTTTTTTTTTTTTTCAATAATCGATTTAAAAAATTCTAATTTTTAATTAATTATGGTCCCAACTTTAAGGTTCCCTTAAATTTCTCCTTTTTTAACCTCTTAAAAAAAAAAACCTTTCCCCACCCCAACGCAAAGTTTCACGTTTTAAGTTTAATTTTATTTTAAAAAGTTTCTAAATTTTAAAAGTGGGCCAAATCTTCCTTTTTTTTAGTGGGGGTTTTTTTTTTTATGGGGAAAAAACCCAAAACCGGGCCTCCAAAAAAAAAAAAAAAAGTAATCCTAGTATTTTTAAAACAAAATTATAATAAAACTTGAAACTTAACCATTATTGACTGGTTTTGTGGAGGATGTGAAATTGCGCGAATGCCAATTTTTTTTTATGTAGGATTGAAACTTTAAAGATTCAAACTCATTATGATTTGGGTTACTAAGATTAGTTTGTCTATTTTTACTTTTGTGTTAATTGTTGTTTTTTTTCCCTTTAAATTTTTTTCTTTTTTTTTAAACCCCCAAATTTTTTCTTTGAGGGGGTCTTTAATTCCTTTGGGGGGACCTTCTTTTTTTGGCAAGGGGGAAGGGTCTATAAAAAAATTTTTGCCCCCTATTCTATTTTGGGGGAATTTAAAAAAAAAAAATCAAGAAAGGGTTCATCTCGTACATTTACCTTTGTGCCCCTTTTTTTCCTAAATTTTTTTCATTCTGATTTTTTAGGTTTTTTTAAAAAAGTTTTCAAAGGGGGTTTCATTAAATAAAAACAGGGGATTGGGGGGAATAATTGCTTTTTAAATATTTTAAAAAGCGGTAGGACCCCAAACCCCCCAAAACCCCCCAACCCCTTCTTGTCCCTTCTTGCTAATCTTGCATAAAGTTTAAAAAGTGGGAAATATTTTAAAAACTATCCATTTTATACATATGTCAATGTTTGACGTTACATTTTGCTTCTCATATAAATTCTTTTTTTCTTTTGCCTCTTGCCTCCTCAAGTTATTTTTGGGATAAAATCAAATTTTTTTCAAATAAAACCTGAATTTTTTTTCTTCAAATTTTTAATGAACTGGAAAACTTAATTTTTTTTCTAGCCCCATCCTTTTTTTATTTTTTTTCTAAGGGCCAATCTATGAAGGGCATTTTTTTGTGTAAAAAAGGGGATTTTTTTTATATTCGAAAAATCGGCCATTTGCTATTTTTTAATTTTTTGGCTAATTTCAAAATTTATGTACTAATAAGTTTTTATGTTAGTAGCCTTTTAAAAAAAAATTCTTAAGAGGTATTAAATCTTATTATTCAGGTAGCCCCAAGTCGTTTATTTTTTTTGCGGGCCCAAAATTTACATATTTTTTAACTAGTAATTCCCTTATGTCTAGCCCTCACCCCCCCCCCAAAAACTTTTCCCTTAAAGGGTTTTTTTGCTAAAAACAGTCTTCCAAACTGGTGCTGAAACAAGGGCCCCCCCAAAACCCACTTTTTTTTAACAAAAAACTTTCAAGTTTTTTTGGGAACTTCCCATTTCTTTTTTTGCGGCTGGGCAAAAAAAAAAAGAATCTTTAATTTGTATATTTTAATTTTTTTTGAAAAACAAGAGCTAAAAAAGCTTAAAACCTTATCGAAGTTTTTGTGGGAAAAACAAAAAATTTTTTCCCCTAAAAATTCCTTTTCTTTTTTAAACCACTTAAAGGGGCCCTTACTTTTTGTTTTAAACCCCCCATTTTTTCCTTTTGGGACCCTTTTTTTTTTTTGGCAAAAACCTGAAATAGCTAGGGTTTAAAAAAAAAAAATTTTCCCAGAAAAAAAAAATTTTTTTTTTTTATGTGCAAAGGACTTTCTTCCAAACTAGAATATTTAGCTGCTCTTAGGGAAATTTTCCCAAAATTCTCCTATTTTTTAAAATTTTTCTTGGTATTTAAAAGCAATGCTTCACTTTCCCCCTTTTTTTTTTTTATTTGGTTTTCCCTTATTATAAATTTTTTGTTTTTTAAAAAAAAACCCCACATTGTGGCGCCCAAACCCCCCAATCACATTTTTCTTGAAATCCAAAACATTTTGGTAGTAAAATTTTCCAATTTCTCCTCTTAAATTCTTTATTCCTATTTTTCCCACGATAAATCCACCTCAACTTCTGGGGCCCACCTGGGATTAAACATTTGTTACCCCCTTTCTTTCCCAAATCGTGTTATTTTTTATTTTTCTTTAAAAACCTTTGGAAAAAAAGGTCCTATTTTTCTAGGGTTTAAATTTCGGTTATCATTAGAGTTCCCTTCCCCCCCAATTAAAGGGCAATTTTTTCCAGGTCCTGTTCCCCTTTAGGGAAATAACTTTTTTTCCCAAAATTTACCAATCTATCCTTTTTCCTTCTGAATCCCCCCCTTCCCCCAGTCTTGGGAAAAAAGGGGACAGGGGTCGAAAAAAACCCCTGTTTTAGAAACAGGTTGAATGAAAACTTGCTTTCGACTTGAATTTTTCCCTCATCTCTTTAAAAAAAACCTTTTATTTTTTCCTTTATTTTCCTTTTTAAAAAAAAAAACTTCTATAAAATTTGTCAAATTCTTGAAAAAAAAAACCTATTTTTTCAACTTTTTTTTTAAATTTTCCCCCTTTTTTTTTCCCCCCTTCAAAATTTCCTTCCTTGCTAGGTGAAATCCCCCCAACTATTTTTTTTCCTTGGTTTCTTTCTTTAATAATTTTTTCCCCGGCCTCCCCTTTTTCCCCTTTTGGGGCCCTTCGGAAAAATTCCTAATTTTTTATGACGTTCCAAACCTTTTTTATTTTTGGAAGTTCTTTACAGTGTCTTTTCTCAAAACTTTTTCCAAATTTTTTACAAAAAACTTTCCTTTTTTTCAAATTTATATTTTGCAAAACCAATGTTTTTAATTTAAAAGTTTGCTTGCAAATTCTTTTTTTTTTCTTTTCTTCTGTTTTCATTAAAAACAAAACCCTTTTTCTTTCTTGCATTCACAAAAACCCCAACAAGGCCGCCCAGGGGGGCCAGTTTATTTGTTTTTTAAAGGAAAAATAATATTTTTGGTATTAATTAAAACAAAATATTTAAATTGTAAACCTTGAATGTTTGGGAATGGGTTTTTCCCTAAACCGGATTTCTTTTCCCCCCAAAAAAGGGGTGGGGGGGGGGGCCATTTTTCATTTTTTTGTTATAAAAGGAAAAAACCTTTCATTTGGAAAAAAAAATGTTTCTAATTTTGAAGCACAATAAATTAAATCAGTTACTTTTCTTTTCCTTAAGTTTTGTTTCAAAAGTTTTACTCTAAATTTTTTTAATTTAAAAAAAAATTCTGTTTTAAAGGTAAGCGCCTATTTTTGTTAAAATATTAAGCAAATGTTAACAAAACCCATTTTAATTATTATTAAATAGAAATGGAAAACTGAAAGAATTGTGAAAACAAAGGGGGAAAAGGGGGCAAAAGAGAAGGGGAGGGGGGGCAAGAAAATTTAAAAAAAATTTTAGGGAAAGGGGGGATTTTAGTAAATAAAAGGGAAAAATACGGAAAGAAAGTTTTTTAAAAATTGTCTTAGCAAATTAAAAAAAGTTAGGAAAAAATAAAAGAGTTCCCAAAAAATTGGGTTCCCAAATTTAAAAAAATTTTGATGGGTGAAAATTTTTAGTTGGAGTTTCAGATTTAAAAGGGGAGTTGGGGTTTTTTTTCCACCCAATATTTTCAATGCTTTTATTTTTTGCCCTTTTCCATTTTTGTTTTAACAAAAAGAGGGGGGAAAAGGGATTTTAAAGATTAAAAATGAGGGTTTTGAAGGGACTAATTTTTTAGGTTTTTTTTTTATTGGTATTGGTATTTGTTAAAAACCAAATAAAAAAAAACTTACAGGGGCCACATCAAAATTTTGATTGAAAAAAAAATATTTAAAAAAAAAACGTTTTTATAAAAGGAATTTTTTTCATTTATTGGGGGGGGAACCCCCCCAAGTTTAAAAAAAGCTTTTTGGCAGGGGGCCCCCTGATTGGGGGGGGATTTTTATTAATGATAGGGAATTTTTGGGAAAAAGGAGGGGGGTTTTAAAGGTCCCCCAAAAGCATCTTGCAAAGGCCCACTGTTAATTTTTTTGATTTTTAGCGGGAAATCTTATAAACATTTTTTGGTGAAAGGTTTTTAAACCAAAAGATGGACTTTGGGGGGGAAAATGGGGGCATTTAATTTTTGTTTGTGTGGGGGCCTATTTTGTATAAAGAAAAAGGTTTAGTTATAATTGGAAGATTTGGGGGGGAAAAAAAAATTTAATTAAGGTTAAATAGCCCCAAGGGTTTAAAGGGGGTTAAAAAAAAACTCTTTCTGTTGTTTTTTTAAAGGTTCTTTTGGGAAAAAAAATTTACAGCCTCAAATGATACATATTTTTTAGGGGGAGGGAGAAAAATTTTTTAATTTGTTTAAAAGGAAAAAGAATTAAAAAAAACCAAGTAAATTGTTATGGGGAACTTTTTTCCCCAAGCCCACCGGGTATTCCCCAGGAAAAAAGGGTTAGGGTTTCATTGGTCAAAGGGACCAAAACCCCTTTTTAGGAAATTTTTTTGGAAAATTTTTTTAAAAAAACCCAAATTTTAAAAAGAAAATTTTTTTCCCCATTGGGGGGGGGGGGGGGGGGGGGACCGTAAGGGGGGGGAGGAATCCAGTTTGGATATGTATATTTTTTAGGCGGGAACTTTTTTTTATAAAAAAGGCTTTATGTTCTTTCAGTTGACTCCCCAACATTAAGGGGGCTTTGGATGGGAAAAAAAAAAAAAAATTTAATTTTGCAAAAATTGTGTTTGGTATAAGGTTATTGGGATTTGGTTTTTAACGTATCGCTGACCTCTTATGCGCGTTAGCTCTTCTCAAAATAGAACTTTTCGGATCTAGGCTGTATGGTTTTGCGAATTGTGTATGGGAAAGGAAGACCTAATTCACAAGATAGGTTGCTTTTTTTGTGTTTTTAAAAACAAAAATACATATTGGAGAAGATCTTTATAAATATTTTTTCATTCATGGGGCCGCAAAAAATCAAAAATAAGTTGCGGAAAGAGAACCTCCGTGGGTTTTCTCCCAAACAGGGTCTATTAACTCCCAGGTGATGTTGGGAGGGGAGGGGGGGGGGCCTAACTTTATTTGTTTTTTTATTCCTCATATTTATTATTTTAAAATGAAAATTTTATAGGGGGGAACCCCAAGGGGACTAAAAAGGGGCCAAAGGGTTTTCTTTAAAAAGTTTTGAAGGATTTTTGATTTTACTTTAAAAAGGGTGGGGGCCCCCCCACCTTTCAGTTTATTAGGGGAAATATTTTGAAGGGGGAATTGATTAAAAAGATTTCAAAAAATGTTTTTTTTTTTTCTTGAATTTAACCCTTTCCTTTTGGGGGTGGGGCGGGAATTTAAGTTTGGCGCCAAATGAATTTTTAAATTAAGTTAAAAAAAAAAATGTGTTTTTTTAAGGGGTTTCTTTTCCAACCCCCCCCTAGGGGGCCTTACTCAAAATTTAAAAGGTTTTTTTTAAACCTACGGATTATTGAAATGGGGGGATTTGCGCTTGAGGATTTGGATCGACCCACCAAGGAAAAAAAGGATTTTTAAGGTTTTAAATTTATTTAACAAATTTTCCCCAAAATTAATTTTTTGAAAAATAAGTAAGGCTTAAATTTTTCAAAATATAATGTAAAAGTTAAGAAATAAAGTTTAATTAAAAAAGATTTTTTGCTTGGGGGGCATTAATAAAAAAAATTTGGCAATTGTTTTTGCCTAGCAACTCAATGTTTTTAAGGGAAGGGGTTTAATTTTTATTAAACTGACTCTTTAAAGCTATTGTTTTAGGGGGGGGGGGCCACGTTTAAAATAGGGAGGTATTGTTTTGGCCCCCAACAAGTTTTTTTGGGGGGGGGGGGGGGGGCCCCCCTTTATTTTAAGGGGGGAAAAACTTGGGGGGGAATATTGCTAAGGGAGAAAAGGTGGGGGGCAAAAACGTGTAAAAAGGGGGGAAAAACAAAAACAAAGGATTCTTGATTTTTTTTTCCCCCTTGGGTTTTTGAGGGGGGGTTAAAAAAGAAGCTTATGGTGGAAAAGAGGGGAGGGACTGGAAGGAGTTAGGAAATTTGTTGTTCTTGTTAGGAAAAAGGGGCGGAAATTTTTCCTCGGGAAGGGGGGGAAAACATTGATTTACAAATTTTCTTACCAAAAAAATTAACAAAGTTTTTTTTTTTTTTCTAATTTGGGAAATTAACCAGGGGCCCCCCCCCCAAATAAAAATTTTTTTTTCCATTAGTGTTAAGAAAAAATAAATGGGGGAACAGGGTGGGCCCAGGGGGGGGGGCCATATAAAGGGGAAAAATTTTAAAAAGGAAAAGCATTTTGCCCAATCTTTTGATTATTTAAAAGGGGGAAAAAAGGCCAATTGGCCAATTCCCCGTTTAAAAATAGGGGGGTTTGTGGGGTTTTTAAAAAATTTTTTTTGGGGGGGGGAAATAGCTCGTTAGAAAAGGTTTTTTTGTTGGAAAGGTGTTGGGGGGGGGGACTCGGGAAATTTGTGAACAGATTTTAAGGGGGGAAAAGGGGTTAATTTTGTAAATGAATTAGGGATGGGGGTTGGGTTAATTTCCCATTATTGTTTAAATAAATTAATTTTGACGTAAACTGGCAAAACTTGGGAGGCGGGGGGTTTTTTTTTTTAGTTTATTTTAGTTTAGTTTATTTTAAATGTTTAGGGATGGGCATTTGTTGTGACCCATAACTTTAAAAGGTTTATTAAATGGGGGGGGCCCCCATTTTTGTGGGGGATGTTTTTTGGGGGTTATTTTTTATTTCTATTTATTTATTGTATCCCATTAAAGTTTTGGGGGGGGAACTTAAAAGCCAAATTGGGGTTGGGGGATTTGTTAAATTAAACCCAAAACAAAATTTGGACCAAAAAGGGCCTTAGGTGGGGGGCTTTTTGTTTGGATGGCATTGGGGGGGGGGGGGGGGGGCATGGGTTTTTTTTGGTTTTAGTGGGGGGTTTTGGGAAAAACTTGGGGGGGAACAAAGGGGTTCTCGATTTTTAGGGGGGCCCCATTTGTTGGGCTTTTTTTTTACATTGGTTCTTCTATTATTTTTCCCTTAAATGGACAAACGTTCAAAATAATTTCTTTTCCAATTCTTTTTTCCTTCCGACTAAATAATTTGGACAAAAATTGTTTTATAATAGGATTTTTTTTCCCAAAAAGATTTGTAAGGGGGGACCCCAGGGGGGGGTACTAAATAAAAAATTAGGAAACCTTATTTTTCCAAGTAAAAAATTAGGGGGGGGGACTAAATTTTTTTGGAAAAGCTGTGCGCTTTTGCGCTTGCCGTAACCCAAATGGGCAAATTCGGTAAAATAAAAAGGTTTAAAAAAAACGTCACGTAACTTAAAATAGCTTTGGGAAATTAATTATTTATTTTTTTTAAAACTTTGTGTATGTTTAATTTTTAGTCCAAAAAAAAAGTGTGCTCCAAAATTTTTTTGGGGAATTTTTTTCCCCCAAGGTTTTTTCATTTTACCCAAATAAAGATACAAAAATTTTTTTAAAACTAACAATTAAATGGGAATAAAACACATTGGGGGGCCCAATCTTAAAGTTAAGTAAAAAAAGCTTTTTAAACGGGAATGGGGGGGATGGGGCTTTTTTTTTTCCATCTCATAATACCTAGAAAGCCCAAAAAGCCCAAATTTTATGTGGGGGCTTTTTTGTTTTTTATTTCCTATTAAGTAAAAAATTTTACAAAGAAAAAAAAAATAAACGTTTTAAAAAAAAAAAATTTCTTTGGTAGTAGAATAGGAAAGTTACGGGGAGGGGAATTTTTCTTAAATTTTGGGGGGGGAAAAAAAGTCAAAAAAAAAAGGATAAATTTTAAGGGATATTTCAAATTTTATTTCGATTTATGTGTTTTTTTTGTAGGTATTAAAGATCTCCATTTAAGAGGATTTTAAAAACCCGGTTTTTAATTTTTTTCATTAAAATAAAAAAAATTAAAAAAAAAAAATTAAATGCATCTTAAGTAAGAGATATAAATGGACTAGGGTTTTCTTTTTGAAAAAACACCCAATTTTCTGACTCCAAATACAAATAAGCCATATTTTACAAATTATTTTTAAGTTAAGGACATAAAAGCAATTTTGACAGGCTATAAAGTCGTAAATCAAATTTTGGTTTAAATTTAATTTTCTTTTTTTTTTTTTACCAGAAATTATTTTACTTAACTCCTTAACAACTTTTTTGCCAAATAAATAAAATTTTAATTTAGTATTATTATATTTTATAAATATATCAATAATATATAATTTATTATTGTTAATACTTATACTATTATATAAATAATATAATATATAATTTAATTTTATTATTTATAATTAATTTTATAAATTTAGTTATTATTGTTATTATTATTATATTTTTTTTTATTAATATTAATATATTATATATTAAATTTAGAATAAATTATAATTTTTATACCATTAATAATTAATATATTATAAATAAATTAAATTTAAAAAAAAAAAACTATAATTTTTTTTTTTGGGGGATTTATCAACGTTATATTTAAATCTTTATTAAAAAACATTTAAATTAAAGAAGGGAAATATTTTTTTTTAATTTTTTTTCGGGGAAATTTAATTTTTTTTACCCTTTTTTTTTTTTCGGAAATCAGTTACCCTTTGTTTAGATCGGGAACCAGGGGGGGGAAAAATTATATTTTCCGGTTTTTTAATCGAGGGGGGAATTCCCGGGTTCATTTCCCCTTTGTACTGGGAAATAAATTTTTCGGGGCTTTGGAAAGCCTAAATGGTTGAAAACCCAAAGTTTTGTTTAAAAATGAAACCTTTGCGAGATTTAATCAAAGATTAGAAAAGGAAGAAAAGGACGACATATTTTAGAAACAGTTTAGGAATAGTTTTGAATTTTAATTCTTTTTTTTTATTTTTTAAATCAAAATTTTTCTTTTTTGTAGTTTCTAGATATAAAAGTTTTTCTGGGAATTGGGAATTTTTAAACAATTGTAAAAATTTAAAAAATTTATTTTATTATTTTTTTTTATATATTATATTAAAACTCAAATACATGTAATTATATATTTATTATTTATTTATATATAAAAATATGTTATAAATATATTAGAAATTTTATATTACTATAATGACTCACGATCGTTTACATAATTCGAATTCATATGATAATATTATTAATAAAGGTTTTTAGGCAATGATTGTTCGAGTTCCCTTACCTACACGTCAAATAATTCTTTTAAAGACCAAAAAAAACTTTTCGTTTGAAGTTCAAAAAAAAAAAAAAAATTTTTTCTTTTGAAAGTTTAAGAAAAAAAAATAAGGTAAAATTTTCCAAAGTATTTTTTAAAAAAATCTTTTTACGCACCAAGGCAAAAAATCCTCGCTTTTTTCTGGAAAATTTTAGCCGTTACGCCCACAGAACAAATAGGAGTATTGCCCCCCCGTTAAAAACATTGGTTCCCAAAATAATTATTATTTATATTTAATTGGAAATTGAATACTTATATTTTAATATTATTATGTTTATTTAATAATTTAAAACATTATGTAATTTTGTTTTGTTTTTTATTTATTTTTTTATTTATTTTATGGCCACATACTTAAACTAAAAAGAATTTTTGATTAAATTTTGGGACCCCTTTTTTTTTTTCTTAATAAAAAAAAAAAAAAAAAAAAAAAAAAAAAAATTTAAAAAGTAGAAATGAAAATTTAAATTGTAGGACGTTATTTTGAAATTTGGGAAAGTTTTTCATTAAAAACAATTTTAATAATTAATTAAAAATTTTTATTTAAAAATTTTTAAAAAAATAAAATTTTTTTTAGTGAAAAAAAAAAAAAAAAACAACTTTAAAATTTTGTATTTTTTTGATTTCTAATTTTTTTCAAAACTGTAGTCAAACTTGGTTTATTTAGATCAATTTTTTGTGTAGGGGCCCTCCCCAAAAAAGGCTCGGAAAAAATTTTTTTCAGGCTTTTGAAGGGCCTTTCTTTTGGCAAAAGGATTGAGTGATGCAAGGGAAAAATAAAGCTGAAAGAAATGGAGTTAAAGTAAAAAGAATGGGGGCCTTTTTTTTGGGCCCCAAGAAAAGGCGGGGGCCCCACAGGAAAAAACCCCCCGTAATTAAATATTTTTCTTTAAAAAGGGGGAAAAAAAAACTTGGGGAAAACTTTGTTGTTTTTGTCCTTTTGGGGCCTCTTGGCCTTTATTTTTTAGGGGCCATAAAACCATTTTTTATTTGTATTTTTAAAGAATTTTTCATTAAAAACCAGTTTTTCAAGTGTTGGCCCCCCACTTTGTATTTTAAAAATTTTTTTTTAAAATTTATTAGGATAAAAAAAAAAACTTCAATTAGTAATTGGGACTTTTTATTTCTTTTTTTTGGAGGAATTTTTAAAGGAAAAATTTGTCAGCTTTATGGGGGTTAGTTTTGGAAAGGGGGGGGGGGGAAAATTTTCCCCACTTAAAAATTTGATTGGAAATGGCGGTGGCACGAGATAAATTTAGGGGGAAGGGGGGGAGGGAGACGTAATTTAAACTTAAATTTTTTTTTTTTGGGCTTTTAAATATTAATATTGATGGGGGGGAACCAAAAAAAGCATTTTAAAAACCCTCCAACTTTTGGGAAAATTAACTTTTGGGGGGGAGGAGTGCAAAATAGCGCATTTGACGCAAATAGACTGTGAAATTTTTTGATCTATAAAAGATTTTTTTGGGGGTTAACAATAAAATTAAGCATGTATTTTATTTTTTAATACGCCCCAAAATTTTTTGTTTTTTACCTTTTTCCTTTTTTTTCAAAAATTTTTTTGTTTTAATTTTTAAAATTTTGGGGGGGGAATGAGGGATTGAATGGGGAAAAGGGGGAAAAATTTTCTAATTATTAAATTTTTTAACCCCCAAATTTGTGCCGCCCTTTTTAAAAAAACCTATAAAACCTTATAAGGGAGTGGAAATTTTAAAGGAAATAAAATTTTTTGGGGAAATTTTTCATAGTTAGTTTAAATTAAATTTAAAAATAAATAAATATTTTAAAAAATAATAAAAATAGTAATTAATAAGGGAAATAAATTATTAAAATTTAAATTTATAAAAAAAAATAATTAATAAATAATTTTAATATAAAATTATTAAATATTAATATTTTAAATAATAAATTTAATAAAATTAAAATTAATTAATTAATTTTTTTTAAATTTAAATGATTTTAGGGAAAAAGGGGGGGGCCCTTATAAAAAAATTTTCTTTTCCTTTTTTTCCGGATTTAAAAGGGGGGGGGATGTTTTTTGGGCCTTTTCTGGGAGGATAAGTTTAGCTACGTTAAATTAAGGGAAAAAAAGCAAACAGCGGATTTTCTGACCTCTCAAAGCATACTGTAATTTAATGGGGGGGGGGGGGGGCGGGGCAAGGTTTAGAGCAAACGGATATGTATGTTCTATTTTTTTTTTTCAACGCTTAATTATTAAAAAAAAAAATTTCCTAATAATAAATTTCTACATTTAAATCATCCAAGGTGAAAAATATTTCTTTCCCTTTTTAAAAAAAAATTTCTCTTAGTTTAATATTTTTCTTTAACATTTAAATCTTTTATAACTCAAAATTTTAAAAAAAAACTAAACTTTTTTTTTTTTCCCCCTCCCCCCCTTTCCTTTCTTTAAATTTATTTTTTTTCTTCAATTTTTTAAAATATTAGCATTTTGTTCTTAATTACTTTTTTTTCTGTTATTTGGGCGCCAAGGGTGGGGGGGACCCAGGGGATTTTGGGGGGTTTTCCTTTTTTTTTTTTTTCCACCCCGCCAGTTTAGAAAGGCTTTAATGAATGGCATTTTACTTGGTATTTTCTGCATCATAAGTTCAAAAAACAAACTTGAAGAGGCTATTAAAAACTGTAATTCTGACGAATTTCAAAACCGATCTGGATGTTTTATTATAAATAAAAAAATTAAAGATTCAGGGCTACAATCATTACAAAAAAAAAATTATATTATTTTAATAATTATATATTATTTAAATTATAATATTTTAAATTTATAATATATATTATATATCAAATTATTTATAAATATTATATTTACATATAATAAATTATAGTAATATTATCAAAATTTATTAATTAATATTAGGCCACCCCCAAAAAAAAAAATTTATTTTACCCCCACCCCCCAATACTGTATTTTATTTCCCCAGTATTTTTTTAAAAATATAATTTTTTTTAAATTTAAAACAACGGTAGCGGGTTTGGCCAACTTGTTATTACAACGGCCTTTCGGAGGGGGGAAAAAACTAAAAAAAAAACAAATTTTTTAATATAAATAAAAAAATTAAATTAAAAATTTGAAAAAATTTAAACAAAAAATAAAATGAAAAAAAAAATAAATTTATCTTGTGAAAACCGTGTTGATTTTTAGACCGTAAAAACTTATTTACTTTTTTGTAATAAGCTTTTGTTGGTTTAATATTTTTTTATTTTTTAAAATTATTTTTCCTTTAAAAATAAAACCTAATAAAAAGGCAATTCATTAAAAAAAAAAAAAATTTTTATTTTTTTTTTTTCATTATGGTATTTCAATGATAATCCCTAAGAAATAAACAGGGGAATTAAAAATTTTTTTTGAAAGGGAAAAAATTAGGAAGGGGGGCCAAAAAAGGGGGGGGCCCCAAAACTCCCTTCATTATTTTTCCAACTTCTATTGATTTGCACACTTTCTAGGTTTCAAAACCCCAAGGAGGGCAACCCCAAAAAAAAAAAAAAGGGGGCATTTTTTTGGTTACCAAAAATTGGATATAAAGTACTTCATTTTCTCATAAACTTAATATAAGGATTTTATTATTTTGTTTTTACTGGAAATTGGAGGTTTTTAAAAAAAGGGTTGTTTATCCCTTAAATTTAAAAAAACCAAAAAAATTTAAAAAAGGGAAGTAAATAATTTTGGTTTTTGGGGAAATTAAATTTATAAATTGTTTTTTAACGCTTTGTTGGGGGACTGTTCCAAGAATTCACCATTTGAAAACCGGCCGGGAATAAAAAAAATTTTGGAAAAAAAAAATTTGAGTAACTATGGGGGGCCTTTTTTTTTTGGGGGCAAAAAATTTTTTTTTTTTCTTTCATTATTAAAGTTTTTTTTGGAAAATTTTGGAAAAAATAAAAAATTAAACCCTTTTTAAAACCAAAATTAATTTTTTTTTCCTCCCAAAAATTAATTTTAATGCCAAATTGGGGGGGGGGGGAAAACCTGGTTTTTTTTTTTTCTTTGGTTTTAAAAAAAGGCCCCCGAAAAACTTGTCCAGGGCCTTTTCCTTGAAATTTTTTGAATGGAAAACGTTTCTACCAGAGGACTTTTTGAAGTAGGGTTTCCATTTTTAAAAAAAAACTTTTGGGGAAGAATTAATGGGGGAATAGGGAGGAAAAAAATAAAAACCCAAATTTAAATTTTTGCTAAATAAAAAAATATTTGTTTATTTGTCTTTAAATTGGAGACAACCCCAAAATAAAGTTATCCCCCAATAAATTATTTAAATTAACAAAAAAAAAAAAAAAGCCCCCCCCTTTTAGCAAAGGGGATTCATTATGGGAATTATTTTGATTTTTATGGGCGAAAAAATTTTGGCTTTAAAAATTTTTTGTGCTTTTTCCCCCAGTTTAATAAAAACTTTTAACCCAAAACCCATTTTAAAATTTTCCAAGTTTATTGGGAAAAAAAACTTTTTAAAATTAAAAAATTAAAAAACCCCAATTTAAGATTTTTCTTTGGGGAAAAAATTTTTTTTTCCCCAAATGTTTGATTTATTGCGAAGTGAAACACCACACTTGTTTTTTTTTTTATATAGAGAAGCTTTTAAAAAATAAATTAAATGTTAAAAAAATTGATCAGTGCAGCCAATAAAGAATTGGAATTGTTTTTGGCCTCCCTGAATATTATCAACCCCCCAAATTATTATTCTAAACATTTTTTAACAAATTAAAATGTTAACATTTTAGCTCACAGTTTTTAAAGGGATTAAAAAAAATTTTTGAAAAATTTTTAATGCAATTTTGAAAAGTTCATTTAATAAAAGGAAAATTGTGGGGGAAGGGGAGTGGGGGTTAGTAAAAAATACAAAAAAAAAACCACCAAAATTTTTTGGGGGGGCCAAACAAAAATCCAAACTTTACTAAACTTACATTTTTTTTTTTTCCCCAAACCCCCCCCAAAAGTTGGAGGAAAAAAAAAAAAACCAGTTTTAGGGGGCTTTTAGGCCAGGGCTTTTACGTAAATATTTTTGGATTTGTTGAAATGTTCAGGGGGGGAAACCAAAAAAAAAAACCTCAAAAAATTGAAAACTGGAAAACAAAAAAACAAAAAAGGGTACACAAAATGTTTCATTTTTTGTTCAAAAAAACAAATTTCCAAAAACCCATCAGGAAATTTTGTATGGGGACCCCCCAATTTTTTAAAAAATTTGTTTTTATAGTAAAAGGAAAAAAACCTTTTTTTTCCCAAAAAAAAACTCGGGGAAATTTTCCCAAAAATTTTTTTGGGCAAAAAAAATTTCCAAAAAAAAGGAAAATTTTGGGGTTTTTGTATTAAATTGTGGGGGGCCTTGGGAATTTTTTTTCATTTAAAAAAAAATTTTTGGAAAAAAACTTTTAAAAGGTTTAAAAAATTTATTGCTAAAAAATGTAAAAAAATTTGTTTTAAATTTTCCCCATGGCCCCCCCCACTTTCCAAGGGGGGGCCAATTTTATTGTAATTTTAAAAAAAACCAAGGGGGGGGGGTCCCGAAAAATCCAAAAAAACTCAAAAAAAAAAAAACCAAAAAAATAATAAAAAATAAATAAAATGGGGAAAATGTAATGCAAACAGTCAACCCAGTTTGATTTGTTTTTGAAAAAATCTTAAATGGTTTACTTTTTTTTTTCCTTAAAACCAATTTTCCATGTTTTCTATTGAAGATCTATGTCGTAAAGGCCAATTAAATTGGTTGTTTATTTAAAGTTTCCCTTTAAAATATTGTAAAAACCCGGCCCCCACTTAAAAAAAGACCATTTTAGCTCCTTCCCACTCACTTCCTTTCCTAATTTAAAACGCTTCCACCCCACAAAACTTGTAATAAAAAATAAAAAAACAAAAATTTTTAAAAAACAACCATCTATTTTTTGAGGGGTTTTTTTTTTTATTTATGATTTTTTGTTTTTTTGTTTCCGGGGAAAAAAATTTTTTTAAATAATTTTCGGCTAGGTAGGGTAAAGGCACCAAAAAAATTAAAAATATAAAGTGTTTGTTTTAACAAGTCGAAATTAATGCTTAAAAACATTAAAAATAAAAGGGTTTTTTCAATGGGGGAAAATGAACATCAAAAACTGAATTCATTTATTAGAAAGTTTGGAATGAATAATAAATAAAAAATAAAACAGTAAAATTTTGGTTAGCAAAGGCTGTTATAGGTTTGCCCCTTTTCAATTTAAACCAAAAACCAGAAAGTTTTGAATAATTTTTAACCCCCTTTTCCCCCTTCCAAATTTGTTTTAAAAAAAAAGGGGCATTTTTTTGGAAAAAGAAACTTAAAAAAAATGTAAAAACCCCTCCTTTAATTTTTTTTTTGATAAACAAAAAAAAACCTGAGGAAATTTAAGGAATTTAATAGGAAATTTTTTTTCCATAATTTTACTTACCTTTTGAGGTTGTTTGGGGGGAATTGGGGTGGTGGGAAAAAAAACCCAAAATAAAAATTTAACCATAAATTTTTTGGGCAATGTTTCTAAATTTGGGCATTGACATTATTGATACAACGCAAGTTTCACTTTTTATTTTATTGTTTAACAATATTTTTTTAGTCGGGATTTTTTTTTCCTTATTTTAAGTATGAAATTACCTTTGAATAAATTATTTAAAAAAAAAAATTTTGGCCCATAATTTTTTGAAAAAAAAAGTAGTTATAAAGAAAAAATTAAGTTGGGAAGCGTAGTTATTTCGAGGAGCTTGCTCGCAAAAAAAAAAAAATGTTCCAATTTATCTAACTAAGGGGGATGGAAATCGGAACAGTATTGAAAGGAGCACAAAAGAGGTTAAATTTTTAACCTTAATCCAATTTTTTTCCAAATTTGAGGAACTCCCTGTTTAAGGGTTCAAAAAAAAAAATAAATTTTTAAATAAAACTTTAGCATTAGGGGAATTTGAGATGGATCAATATATGTTAAATTAAAAAATTTTTAAAATTAATTTTACTTTACAATTTTTTAAATTATTTTCACGGGTATTTTATTTCCTAAAAAAAATTTCCTTTTCAGTTCTTCAGAAACGAATTTAGAAAAAAAACTTATAAACTATCTCTTCATAATTATCATTTAAAAACCAAGGAAATTTTTTTAAACGATAAGCGATTTGTACAGGGTACGGGTTTTTTTGATAATCCTAGGTAAACTTGTCTTCATACGTAAAAAAGAAAAATCAATTAATATTTTTTGCCCAATCAATTTTATTTTAGTCTACAGACTCATTAAGGGATAATCAAACTAAAAAAAAAAAAAATAATAAAAATAAAAAAAGGGAGGGGGGGGGGGGCCTTTTCTTTAAAAATTAGGGAAAGCCGTTAACGGATGTTAATTGTCCCAATAATTTGGGACCAAAATACTCTACGGAACAAATGGTATTTCGTGTAGAAAAAAAAACTTGTTTTTGAAATAAATAACAGTAAAAATATGAAATAAAAGGTTTTCATTTTTAGCATGAGATCACCAGGTTTTTCAAAGAGGAAATTCATTTTTTTGTTAGAAAAAAAACGGAAAACCCCAAAAAAATTGGCCCCGGAATTTTGGGATATTTAATTGTTTTTTCCCGGGACCCTATTGTTGATTTTAAAAAAAAAAACTCAAAAACCAAAAAAAACTTAAATTTTAATTTAACACAAAATTATTTGTTAGCTTTTTTTGCAATTTTCCCTCTGTAATTTTTAAACAAATTAAAAATTTAGATTTTTGGGGGGGAATAAAAAGCGCCATTTAAAAAACCCACTACCTTTAGGGTATTTTTTCAAATTTTTTTTTTCCAGGTTATTTAAAATATTTTCTACATAATTTACGAGAACTTGTTCGCTCACTAATTGATCGGGCCCCTTTTTTTTCTTCTTCAATATTAAAATTGGGGCCTGTTTTTTTGTGAAGATAATTTTTTGAAAAAAAAAAAAGATGTTTCCATTTTTTTTTTGTGGTTGTTCCAAAAAAAATTATTTTAAAAAGAAAATTGGGGATTTTTGTTATTGTTTTCCTTAATTAAAATTTTAATTTTTGGCGGGAACCTTTCCCCGTTTTGGTAATTTAGGGGATGGTAAAAAGGGGCCCTTTTTTCATTTTTTTTTCCTCATTGGTTAGGGGGCAAAACTTTTTAAAAAAACAATATGATTAATATTTTTTTTGCCATTTGTTTTCATTTTTTAAAAAAAAATTGTTTGAATGAAAGAGAAATTTCGAATAGAGGCATACCAAAATATGGCTATTCAGCTTAAAGAACCTTTGTTTTTTCTTTTAATATGGGGATTTTTAAAACCTTAAGGGGTTTATTTTTTTTCTTTTCCCATTTTCTTTTTTCTTGAAAAAGTGAAAAAAAATTAAAAATTCTTTGGGGGGCTGTATCAAAAAAAACTTTCCTTCATGTTAAAATATTAAAAAACCCAAAATTTATTTTGGGTTTTCCAATTTTGCACCATTTCAATAGGGAAATTCACCCAGGAAAGAGTTTAAAAAAATTTTTAAATTTATTAAGTTGGAAGTAAAGGGGGGGGACAAATAAATTAAGTTAGTTTTGTAGGATTTGGAGGGGGGGGGGGGACGTTAAATTTTGAATTTTTTTTTCCCCCACGGTAAAAAAAACCTATATTGGGGGAATTTTTTTGATGTGGATAAAACTTTTTTTCATTTTAGGGAAACCCTTTGGTATAAATAAAAAATTATGGGGAAAAAATGAGATTTCCCTTAAAAAGGGGGGAAAAAAAACCTCCCCTTAATAAAAGAATTCTTTATTTTTTTTTTTTTATCTTACTATATATGTTCTTATTTTTTTTGATTTTCCCCCCACTTTAAATATGGGGCTTTCCTGGGGGAAAAAAAGGAATAGAAAGCAAAAATTTTTTTTTAAAAACATTTTTTTTAAACTAAACAAAAAAATAAATAAAAAGGATATTAAAATTGGGGGGGACAAAAAAAAAAAAATTTTTTGGATGTAACATAAATCTATCCAACTAAAACAAAAGGTCGAATAATAAAAAAATATTTTTTGGTCCACCAAATAAACCATTCAAAATTTAAAAAAAGCAAAAAAAACCTTGATTTAAAAAAACAAGAATTTTTATTTTGGGGATTATCTTTCTCTTTCCATTATAATTATTATTTTTAGGCAAAATAGGCAAAACTTTTGTGGGGGGCGCTAGTTAAAAAAGGGGAATATTTTTTTTTTTTTAAAGTTGGGGTTCTTATTTATTTTTTTTTACCAAAAAAATTAAGTTTCATACTAAGCTCATTTTTTTTTTGTTGGCCAAAAAAAATTTTTTTAAAAAAAATTATTTTCAAACCAAAAAATTTTTACTTTAATGTAGATTTCTATTTTTCCCAGTTAAGGGAAGCTTATTTTGGCCCCGTAAATTTTGGGGGGAGGTTTTTTCAAAGTTGGTTTTTTAGGGAAAATGGGCTTTGGACCAATTTTAAAAAACTTAAACAAAAAAAATTCCACAACCTTAAAAAATTACAAAATAATTTTAAAAAACCTTATTATTCTATTACTACTGATTTCAAATGAATAAAATCTACGGAAATGGCAAAGTATTTTAAATAAATAATTGAAAAAAAATTGATACCCAAAAAATTTTGTGAAGCGAAACAAAAAAAGGGGAAAAACCCATTATTTAAATTTTAATTCAAAGGTTTGGAATTTTTAATTTTGAAAAACTTGGGGCCATAATCAACGATGGGATGAACCCCAACCCCGATAAAATTACATATTCCAAATTTTTACATTCCTGAACAATATTTTTCTTTTCAGGAAATTCCATATTGGATGTTTATGGTTTTAAAATGAAAATTATTTCTAAATACTGCAAAACCGTTTTGAATTTTTAATAAAATAAATGTTTCCCCAAACCCTTTTATTTTAAGTGGGAAAACCTTTTAATTTGTATTCCAACCGATTTAATAAAAGAGGTTTTAAAAAAAAATTCCCCCCCCCCCCACATATTATTCCCATTTTTACTTATTATGGAAAAGTTAATTAGTAAAAAAACCCAGATTTTTTTTTAATTTATTTAAAATATTTTCAAACCTTTTCCTTTTTTTATTTTCTCATGTCTCAAATTTCGTGTCAAACGTAAGATGATGCTATGGAAAACCAATTATTTTTTTTAAGGTTTTGAATTCCCCCCCACTTTATGTTTTTTAAAAAGAAAAATTTTTTATAATTTTTTAATTTTTTAAAAAAAGGCTTAAATATTCAAACCATTGTGAGGGGGAAAAAAAAAACCCCCAAACTTTTTTTGTTATTTTTTCCAAATGTAAACATCCCTATTTTTTTTCGGGGAATTTTTATTTGGCTTAATATTTTTCGTACTGAAAAAGTTTTCTGATTTAAACGAAATCTTCCTCAGACAGCATTCAAAATTATTTCAAAACAAGGGGGAAAAAAAAATTTTTTCCAGGGGAAAAAACTTATCTAATTATTAAAAACCCAAAAAAATGAAAAAGAAAAAACCCCAAAAAAATTTTTGGTTTTCCACAACAAATTTTGACTGTTTTCAATTTTCTTTTTTTCTTTTGAAAAAAACCAAATTATTAACTGAGAGCTAAAAGGGAGTAAAATTTTTTTTGGCAAAAACTAGCCATCAGTGATTTAATCAAAAAAAAAAAATCCAATTTTTTTGGCTTGGCATTTAAAAAAAATTTTTCCACTGACTCCTTAACCCCCAGGGACTTTAATTAATTTTAAAAAAAAAAGGAATTTTTTTAACAATTGTTTTGTTTAAAAAAAATTGGGAAAAAAACATTTTTTGGGGGGGCCAAGGTGGTATTAAAAAATTTTCAGCGGAAAATTTTAGGAAGGGGGTTTTTATTTTTTAATCTGGCCGCCAAATTTGCAAATTTAATTTTTTTCCCAGTAAATAAGAAAAAAACATTTTAAAAAAAGGAACATTGTTTTTTTTTTCCCTAAAATGAAATTAATGTTTATTTTAAAAAAAAAAACCCATTTTAAAATAAAAAATTTAAAAAAATTTTTTTCCAAAACACCCAATTTTTACCCCCCAAAAAAGGGGGGGGGAAATTTTTAGGGAAATTAAAAAAATTTTTCCCATTTAAAAAAATGCTGGTCCAATTTTAGGAAGGAAAATTATTTTTCATTGAAAAATGGTTAATTTGTGGGGGGGGGGAACCCCTTTTTTAATATTTTTAAAATAAAATAATGTTTTTAAGGTTTTTTCAAGGGGTTTTGCAAAAAAAAACCCAGGTTTTTTTAAAATTTTTTTGGCCCCAAAAAATTTTTTCACCCGGTTTATTTAAAAAAAACCCCCCCCCAGGGTTTTTTTTTTCCGGCAAAAAAATTTATTAAAAAAAAAAAATTTAGGGGAACGTTTTGAAGATAGAAAAAAAAAATTTTTAAAACTTTAAATTTACCGTATTAAAATATGTATGGAGGTAAGGAAAAAAATTATATTTCCCAAGGGCAATTTGCATATAGAAAAAACCTGATGTAAGGAACAAATACATTCAGTTATGAATTTTTATAACTAGTGTTGTTAGTATTTATAGATAAATGCTAGAAGAGTAATATACTAAATATAATATATCTATTTTCATTCTTCATATGTTAATAATTTCTCTGGTTTTTTCATTATTCATATTTATTAATTTTTATCAAATTTGGATGATTCCAAACCGAATTTTTAAAAAAGGAAAAATTAGGTTTTTAAAAAGGGGAAATGGGAAAGGGGCAAGGGAAAAACTTTTGGTTTAATTGTTGGGGCCAATGAATTGCTAAAAGATTTCAAAAAAGTGATTGATTTTTGTAGTGAAAAATTACTTCTACCCCAAGGAAAAACTTTTTTAATCCATTACTTTAACTAGTTCTCGTTTAATTATAGTTTTGCCATTATAGGTGTTTCTAAAAGTTGTTTAGGGTTACGTTATTTAATTATTTATAGGGGCCTTAAATTTGTTTTTTAGCCAAATTTTTTTTCTTCAGGTTTGTTAGCTTAACAATTTCTTTATTTCTGAAAGGTTTATTATATAATTCTCCCAGAACAGTTTTTGTGCCATCTCCCCCCCCCCCAATTTCCCAATTTGTTTAATTTAATGTTAAAATTTCCAAAAAATTTAAAGTGGTGTTTTTTTTTTTTTTTTTCTTAAAAAGGGTCCCAAAATTTTTTATCCTCGTTAAATAAATTTTTTGAATTAACATTAATAAAAATTGAAAAAAAACTTTTTTAAAACTTTTAAAAAAAAATTTATATTTTCTTTTTTTTTATTTGTTTTTATTTTTCTTTTTGGGATAAAGGCCCCCATTTTTTTTTTTCAGGGGGGGTTTCAGCCCCAATGTTTTCCCAATATTTACCAATTATTTCTACTTTTAATGTTTTAAAGTTTTGTTTCTAAAATGAAAGAAAAGTAATAGATTTAAATTCCTTTTCGTTTCCAAAGAGCTACTTTATTAAATAATTTATTTTTGTTTTTTAACCCTAAAAAATTTTTTTTTTTTCTTTTTTGTGTTATTTTTAAAGACCTTCAAAATTTGCTAATTGAAATTTAATTAATATTTATGGTTAATTATTTTTTCAATACTTTTTAAAAATTTTCAAAATTTTTTTTTTGCTTTTGATGATGAACGTATTATGACAAATTGTTTTAAAATATTTTCAAATTTTCTTTCTGCTTTTGAGGATGAACGTCTTTAATTTAAAAGAAATTTAAAATATTTAAACGGTTTTAAATTTTTATTTTTTAAAACCCCCCCCTTTTTTGTATTGAATTTTCCCCAAATTTTTTTTATAATAAAAAAAAAAAGCCCCCAGGGGCCCCCGGGGGGGGGGTAGGTTTGGGCAAAGGGGGGCCTTTTTCCCCCGGGGGGGGGGGCAAGCTTGGGCCCAAGGGGCCAAACCCCCCCTGGAAAATTTGTTAGTAAGGAAGATTTTAAAACATATTAATTTAAATTTGCTCCCACATCCAAAAAACTTAAGAAGCTGTTTTAAAGCCTTTTTTCTTGTTAAAAAAAACTATTTTATGGTATATACATTAAATTTTGGTTTTTAAATTCTTTGGCTTTTCAATTTTTTTTTTTTGGTGTGTGTTTCAAGCTTGTTAGGGATTTTTCCCAACAAAAAAACTTATAGGTTTAGGTGAACCCAGGGGGGGGAAAGGAGTATCCCCCATTTAAGGGCTTTTCAAGTTGCAAAATTATGAAAAACTTTTCCCCAATTTTTTTTATATATCATAGAAGTGGGAGAATAAAAATTAAATGTTTGAGAAGTAAACGTTTTGTCGTTGAAAAACAATAAAATTGTCCCGTTTTGTATAATGACAACTGTACCCTACCATTTTACCCCCCTTTTTAAAGTGGAAGGGGTTTTAGTGGGGGAAGTGATGAAATGATGCCGGCCTTTATAAACGGTTTTTGTGCAATTTGATACGTGTCATGTGAGTCATACGGAAAGTTATCAGGAAGCTTAAATTTGAACAAATCGTGGTCTCGACAGATTCTCCGACGAAAATAAAATCTAGTCGCTAAGTGATAATTATAATATACGCAGTTAAGAATATTATTTATTCAATGTTCTGCAAATCTGCCACATTTTTCCGTAAAAGTTTAAAGTAAATTTAAGTAACAGGCGTTACAGAAACATGCGTGGAATGAGTAAAGCCAGACGGTCAGCCACATGGCTGAAGAATGTGGCTGACTGCCTTGAAAACTGGCTGAAGTCTCTAGGTTAATTAAATAAGTCTACAGACCGACACAAATATGCGGCAAGACTGGGTGAAGAAGTAAACTATATTTTTGTCATTTGAAAATGATTGCCACAAATCGTTTAAAATTTAAATAATAAAAAACTGCAAAGCTCTAATTTGGTAGACATCGATTTTGTTCTAAAAATTTTGTCAACAATCGTTTGATATGGACATTACTTTGAGACTTCCCACAGACGTGTGGGAATATTTGATAGCCTTAGGACATGGAAATTTCCTCGGTTAATTACGTCGAATTATTATTTCACACTTACTATGCAGTAAATTCATTACCATATTTTAAAAGAGCATGGAGTACACGTCTTGATTCATTATTAATCATTCTTCACTCCCTCCAGACTTATACACCAATACACTCGCTTATCTAAACTACTCACAGTGAGACTTTCTCTTCTTGCTACATCTCTCCTTCTAACCTTATGTGTGTAATTAGTTAGTGAGAGTCTCTTAAGCCAAATTAAACTGTTTTACAAATCAGATACGATACCCAAATATTTACATTTGTTATTAAACCGGCTTGATTCTATTCCATAAACTATTAATATTAATATCACTAACCAGGCTAAGAATAAAAACTTTCAAGACATCGATAGAATTCGGATCACACCTGCACACTTTTCATTGGTCTTTAAGTTAACCTAGAATTGAACGTTGCTCAATTATACCCACCGTCTATTTCTCACACATTCGTTTCCTACTATCTAATTTGCTTATTTCCGTAGTCTACGCACACTCCTAAATGAGGTAGGTGTGCGACTAGTTCACTGAGTAGTTCCCGTCACTAGCTCCCTCCGTCTGCTTTCCGTTACTATTTAACACAGTCGACTATCCTATACGCTTCTATATACCGGGTACGTATATTATTATAGTCCGTATACTCACCACTCACCGTCTTAGACAGTCTCACAGAATAATTGATAACTACTAGTTATGAGTCCGTGTACCTCTACTCTATCGCGTTCTCCAGTCCCCTATCGCCTCGCACCTTCAGACTCATACTAGTGGTACCCTTTATGACTTTTTATATTATTTTACTATGCTTAGCTATTAAATACCGCCCCGTATACGTTCAGACGGGAGCTATACTCGGCGCTCGTGAGTATTCGTATATACTTCATAGTATACCGATTTACGCTATTTTTATATATTATTACTCTTATTAGCATTACTCCCGTCCTATTCTCTTAGTAGTCACGAGTAGACCCTAACTTGGCTTATTACTTAAGTTGTCTCATCGACTCAGAGGTGGCCCGCATCGTCTACGATTATGGACTACATGATTTTCGCTAACGTTAGCTATATTATTATCCATTATACTATTATTTATATATCTCTACTACTGCTATTTTGCCTTATATAATACTACAATCACTCATTCGGGCATTAGCTTTTACGGACCATACCTCAATTATACTAGAACCACTATACCTACTGGAATAACTCGGTAAGTGTATATTCTTCTTCTACTCGTAGCTTTTATATTCTTCTAGTAAATTCTATATTTTCTCTTTACGTTTTTCCACATCGTTTTCCCTCAGCCTATAACTATAGCCATTCATAGTAACTCACTATATGGCGGGCTACCATTGCTACTATGTCCCCCTAATTTCATACTCTTACAACGAGCTACCCAGCTTATATATAGCTATATACTCGCTACTATATATGCTATCTCTTCGCCCTCCTGTATCATTATTACTATATGTAAGTAGTAGTTCCCGGTGACGAAGCCATACGTGATAGGTATATATATATATATATATATATATATATATATATGTATACGGTCAGGTCGGTATTACTCTATATACCTAGTGAGCTCACGTCGGTTACGTTATATATATATATATATAACGTAGCATGTCCTCAAGCGTACTAACCGCGCTGATCACGGCGTGGTCGCTACTACCGTACCACAGCCGGTGCAGTATCTGAGTTAGGTAGTAGTTAGTTGACCCTATGGTAGGCTACTACGTAAATTATAACAGTTTTAGTATCCATAAAGCGTACCTATCTACTATATAGCTTTAATGTAGTAGCATACCCGCTATGTGGGACAGTGGTGTTCTGGCCACCGCGTATATATATATATGACTCTGAGCAGGCCGAACTACGCCTGCGGCTATATGCTATATACTCACGTAGGTGCTATCCGTTGTGACAACTAAATAGTCAGTTCCTATTTATTATAGTTCACGTGGAGGGTACTATGGATGACACGGGCATATGAGTATCAGGCTACCTCCGTAGTGAATACCTAGGACCGTATAACTGCCGTGATAGAGGTGTATGATCCCGTATGAGGTACGATATATATATATATATATAAATATAATATATTATATATATATATACTACATATGATAGGCTGTATGCTCATATACTACAGTGGGCTTCATCATTCCGTCATAATTATATCCTCACAGGGTATGTATCTATTTAGTACTGCCGGTATAATTGGCGGGGGTACACACAGCGTAGTTCTACAACGCCCAATTCATAGCTATATACTACTGCGCCGCGTTTAGGAATATACTTAAATCACGGATATGTACAGTGATATTATGAGGGCCATAGCTGTAGATAATCACCGCCCACGTAAGCCTAGTCTTAGTATGACCGAATACTTATTCACTGATGTATATAATACGACATCTGCGCGTGATGTCATATATAGTTCCGCTACACTGCCTTATAATAGTCTACGAGCTGATTGCAGACGTGTTTAGGTCGTACGTTACTGAGCGTGACTTACGCTCATAGCTACTATACTAGTGATTAGCCCTAGTACCCGTAGTAGAGTCATCAGGCTATTAGCCCCTGAATATAGAACGGTAGTTAAGTACTAGTAGTCACCCCTAAGTACGGAGTTCATCAGTGCAGTATAGGTACGTAATAGTATTGCACCTGCACCTCACCGCCTGAGTCATTACCGGGTCTATATAGATATATATATATATATATAAAATATAATATAAATTATATATAAGGTATAGACGCCCACCGCCGATCACTCACATATTATAGCTACTCGCTTATATATATTATTTATAAGTATTGGCTAGTAATATATATATTATATTACACGCTCACTCAGTAGTCATACTAGTGCTGTATATTGTAGACGGCGGGCCTCATAACTAGCTATAGGTACGTCTATTACCGTCCACCGGGCGGCACCTCGCTAGTATACGGGCCAACGGGTTAGGCGGTGGTGGCCTACATATGTTATACGTACTGCTTAGGCACGTGAGCGTGATAGCCTACCTCACGTCGTTATTAGCCGAGATACGTTTTACCGTATAGTATGTAAGGTATCGGTAGTAGGAGTGTGTTGATGTGAGACGTATGTGTCAATATTAGTAGCATACCGTACCGGTATTGTGAGCCTGAGGTAGATATACGCCTACACGTATGTCGACGTGCTCACCCGGTACTACATATCTGACTACTTTGATTGTATTATAGGTATATAGTAGTGTAGGTGATTATACTATATTATATATGTGTTGTGTTGTTGTGTGTGTTTCGTGGATGCCCTGGCGTGGGGCGCAGTGTGGCATAAGTTGTGTGTGTGTGTTTTAAGTGTAGGATGTGTTAGCCATCGGTTCATGAGCCTCCGAGGTGGTGTTCTATTGTGAGTTTTAGTGAACCAAATAGATATATAAGTAGTTGAAAAAAATCTAGACAATCTATTTATATTTTATTAGTGACATATAAAGATAGAGTAATTGATGACTAATGACTCAAGTTAATTGAAGTAGATCACCATCATAAATTATTATAGCAATAAATCACAATCAATAATAATAATAATTATATAATCAATAAGAATAAGTTAGATAGATATAACTCAACCTCAATGGGCCGGTCGAGCCCAATAGACTAATTTCATAATAATACTTATGAGATAATAATACATAATTAAGTAACAATAGTAGTAGTAATACGACTTAAATCCATCAATAATAAATAATTGTATATAATGAATAATAATACCAAATATAATAAATAGATTATATAATCCATATATAATAATAATAATAAATGATAATCAATAATAAATAAGTGAAAGATACAAATAAATACCACAGTAATTTCACTCTCATATTCATTCATCTATGATCTTACACCTTCGAGGTTTGTTGTAGGCACTCTCATTATGCTTTGACTACGTGCGTCATGGTGATTCTCTTCCCTATTCCCACTGATGATGTGTATCGATGATTCTGTGTGTGTCCCGGTGTATTTCCGAGATCTCCCGCCCCCATCGAACTGTATGATTGTAATAGTTAACGATATGTCAGCCTACGCTCCGAGTGTTAATATTAGTCGCGGAATTCAAGTTATAGTACTAGTGGATGAGTGTGTTGAAATGTCTCGTGGTTGTTGGGATGCTAATATGTATTATGCAATTGTGTGAGTGTTGTTACGTTGGTTAGTCCTGTGATGTGTTGTGTTGTGTTGTGTATGGTAATTTGATGTATTATTATTTTTATTAATTGTTTGAGTTGGAGATGAAATTCTTATAAACTATTATTTTATTATTGATGTAGTTGGATTATTGATATTATTATTATTATTATTTTATGCTATTATTCATTATTATTATATTATTTATATTATTATAATAGTATGGTAATATTGTTGATATATTGATTATTATTAATAGTATATTATATAAATTATTCCACTATTATATAGGGTTATATATATAGTAGATATATGTAAAAGTAGCTAGGACTTCAGTAGAAGTATATATATATAATACGGCATAGGGTATGGGCTTAGGGATATGTGGTATACTGATTCAGTGATACTAAGATATTACAGGTTATATATTAGGCGTAGTATATAGGGTAGAGATAAATATAAGGTGAGCGGTATAAGGTGGTATGCGTCGGGTATTATAAGCGTTATATATATATATATTAAGGGGTAAATACTCTTTAGTATAGGACTACTAGAGGTATAATAGCTTAGCGTACTATAATTCAGGCTATATAGTTAGTTGTATATATTACTTAGTGTAGTGTAGGTAGGTGATGATGATGGTATATCGTATATATATATAGTGATACTGATATATATATGTAGGGTGAAGTATATTAGATATATTATGTACGGTAGGGTTTAGGGGGGTAATAGAATCCTATCATACCTGATATATAATAGAGGTTTATATAATAGGTAGGGTAAAGTATAGATATATATATATATCATATATGAATAATATAGATATAGTAGTATATAGTATATAGATATATATTATAGGATATATATATTATATTATATGAAACTTAGCACATAAATTGCATAATAAAATATTTAAAATATTATTGAAATATTTTCGATTACATTAATAATAAATCAATTATGTAGAAGTTACATTCGAATTTCACAGATAACCTTAGCTTTTCCACTTATAGAACAACGACTCAGTGTTGAAAATTCTCTCACGCTAATCAATGTAGCAGTCAAACACTTTTCCGGTGTTGGAAGAACTTCCTGAATGAACAATGTGAAAGGAAATCCCAAATATTTCGCACCTACCTTCTAAAAAGAAAAATTGCCGCGCGCTGGCCTTTAATAAAATTATTAATGCTTTCGATTTGAACTATTTTAATTTATATAATTTGCAACATTGATGGCTATGCAACGTAAGTTTATAGAAGTTCAAGATTTTAATTAGCATTAGATATATTGTTAAAGGTAAAATAAAACTATTTTGCCACGTTGGAAATAAAACATTATTTTTTAACAAACGCATGTAAGTCCCAGTACAAAAATAACTGATTAATTTTTCATACTTACAAATTAAAAAGTTCGCATAGTCCATCGTTTCGTCAGGTAATAATACTGCGACCTCTCTTCTTGAGTGCGCACAACATCAACAGCAGCGTGTGCGTGCATACTGAAGAACTTTCTTCTTTTAGGAGACAGAAGTAGACAAGCTTTAAGATGTTGTGCAAAGCCAGGAACGCGAGATACCGCTCCTCCACCCCGATTTCCACAACTCTTCTTTGCTTGTAAATAATTGGAAAAGGTTCAGTTTGAGACCATTATGAAACGATGTAGTGTGTTTAAGTTAATGTGAATTCTGTTTACATTCAAATGCATACGTATAGACGCTTGACTAAACTATCGGCCTATGCATTTTGACAGGAGATTGAATAGTAGAAGACAGGAAGCCCAAAAATGGACGGGGCAATAATCCTATGTGCTTCAACATGCTGAGAAGAATGATATAGTACAATATTGAGATGTCCAGGTTTACCAAATTTAACATAGCTAATATCGAGAATTATTTGATGATAGTGAAAATTTTTCAGAAAGAGAGTCTGGCTCTTATATAAACATGACTGAGTAATGAGTGCAACGGTGATAATTTGTTCTACAATGTGTTTCCGCTTACAACACAGTTTAGCATTTAAGCATGTTTTATACCGAAATGTCGTTAGAGGGAAATGCGTATACTTGCAGACATTAAATACAGAATGTGCCTGCGAATAGAAAAATCGAAAGAATTTAAGTTCCAGTTACCATTGACGAAACAAGCGTGTATGTCAACTGTGCGCTTTGAGTTAAAATTTGATTATGTATTTACGTAAGTGATTTTTACATTGAAATAAGTGATTATGAAGAAATGATATGTTACTATTGTGTATTATATTAGGTATATAGTATATTGTTGGGGGTTAATTTTTTCGTGTTTTAGTTATAGTTTTTGCTTATGGTAGGTAATAGTAAAAGTTTTATACGTAATATTTATTAATTATCCATATAATAGTGTATGTACTATGAGTATATAGTAATATTTCGTAGTATATTATGATATTATAGTATTTTTACTATATATATATATATAATAGTATCTATACTATATTTATGATACTGTATCGATTATATCATTCTTATTATATCTTTATATGTATATATTATAAGTCAGGTATGTATTTTTTTGATCATAGGGCTTTAGATAATGTATATATTGTTAATAATTATTATATGTTTTTATGATATATATATATTAGGTATGATGAAAATCAATTGGAACAACGTTTAAATTATACACAATAACTAACTACTATATATAAATTTCATAGATTTTTTTCTCGTTCCTATGACGACTGCTTACTATGTAATATATCAAATTTCTAACAATAAAGAATATTAAAATTCTACAATAATAATTATATAAATACTAAAGGTATTACACAATTATATATTTAATAATATATTTATTATATATTATTACTTAATAGATATAATTTGCTATAACCTAGTATAGCTAGTATCCTATCCGTATATAGGAATAATACTATTATTTAATTGTATTTATAATTTTTCACTATCAGATATGTGGATATTTGGTAATAATATTATCTTACTGGGATTATGAATAGATGAAAAAGAATCTCTTTCATGTCACACTGGTCATGTCAAGGAAAATAATGTAGTAAATCATATAGTTGTTTAATATATACGTAAGTATTTATAATATTTAGAATAGTAATAATAAATTGCAATAATAAGGGAAGATATAGTCAGTATATAATTATGATAATATATTGTGTAGTATACTGAAAATTATGTATCAAATTTCCTCAATAAAAATATTAAGTGTGGATCCTTAGCACGTCAAATGATAGATATTAGTGATTTGTACCTTACCTCAGCTTCATAGCATGATCAGAAAGAAAATTCTTTTCGAAAGTTAAAAATTCAAGCTGTAGAACTTAGAACTGCGAAGCTGTTGAGTGCGATGGAGAATTAACATTCGGGGCAATACTTAGACCCACTTGCGTCGACGTTGTCGAGTCCTATGAGATCGTAACAATTTGATTTCCCGTGATTAATTTTTATTTGTTATCCTATTAATAATAGATTTAATAGTTGTTTATATGTAATCTCATATCATATAATTCCTTATGTATGCGTGTATTATTTTTAAATTATTATTGATTATATTATATTATTAATTTATTATAGATTTGTCAGCGGATACTTATTAATATTATTAGATTTAATTATATATTTGTGAGTTATATATTGTATATATTATTTTATTTGATGTAAATGGGGGGTGTATTCAAGATAAGTATAAGTTAGTAGAATATATGGGATAGGAAGGGGATATATAAGATATTATATTTTGGTAGTATATATGATGGTCGTTAATATAATAATTAGTATACTATATAGGCTAGTATATAATACTAGGTGTAGCCTAGTATAGGTTGGTAATAGCAGGAAGTCCGCGTTGTGAGTATTTATGAGAAGTAATATTATGTGTACGACAAGCGTTATGTTTCGTCTATGCCTATCGTAGGATGATGTTCAGATTCTAACCTGGTTAATTCGATTAGTAGGTATCATATCGGTATTCGATAATGTATTAAAAACGAATTGTTTATTTTAATGTGAATAGAAGGTTTAAATTAAAAAGGCAAATAAAACTACAAAGAAATGAGTCGATATATATATAAGCTTGTTACAATTAATAAAAATAAACTATAATTTATTTTAGTTGAGTACTCGTTAAATTTATTAGTATCTTTAGGCGAGAACATGCATGTAAGACGACACTTGACCGACATATTCGATTCAAGGACTGCGGTTCAACTTTAATATTTTTTTGCAAGTAGTTAGAAGTAAATAATTAGGATTAGATGTTAAAACAGCTTTGGAAAATCAGTCTCTCAGACGCCCTCATAGGAAAAGTTTTGTTATAAAATTTTTTCGGTGGTCAGTTCAAGAACTAAACCGAATAAGCACGGACTAGACCCACCGGATGTCAGGAATCGGGGGCTCTCGGCCTCTAGGAGTGGACTACGGGGGACTAATCCCCCCCCTCCATCCGGTGCGTCTCCGGAACCCCCGCTCTTTGGTCTTTGGGTGTCGCGGGGTTCCTCGACCATCCCCTCCGGGTATGAAAAACATCCCCCTCCGTCCTCCCATGCGTTCTCGAGGCCCCTAAACATAGGGTAAGAATACCCCATTTTGCCTCCATTTGCTTGCATATACAAATTGCACAAATCTGTGCCAAATCGATTCTGCGTAAACGTCTTAGCGCCCAATATATATGATAGTATGAAGATAATATATGAATTAGAAGTATATATATTAGGATTATATAGTATATATATCTTCAATGGTTGATATGAAGGTAATACTGGTAACGTTACGTATGTAGGCTAACTATAGAGGCTATATTTATAGGTAATGATAACCCTAGTAGCCACTATAAGCGGGACCTCCACCGATAATAGGATGGGATATCAGTATATAGTATAAGTATATATAGATAAGTTGCCCTTCACTCAAACTTATTATAATTTCCGACAACTCTAATACCATTTTCCACTGCTTCAGCCATAAGAAGTTTTATGTATCATATTTTCAAATATTTCGAATATTTCAAATGTACCTGTGCTGTCAATAGATTTAGAAAAGGATAAAAGCATATGAATCCTATTAGAAGAATTATATATATTGTTATAAGATATAATATATAATATATAATATAGACTATATATAACGTAAAGTCTCAGATGTATAGTAATTTATTAATATTAAATTTGGTTTTAATACCTCCGCCATCCGTTATCGGATTGATAAATTAATAGGATATCCTATGAGTGTGCTATAACCTAGGAATCTAATATATATATAGATATATATTATATTCTTTTAATATTTTTCCTTTATCGTTGTTTTGCTAAAAATGAAGTTTAAAGATTTTTTTTTTGTGATTTAATTTTATTTAAAATGTTTTGAAATAATATTTTAATTAAGGGTTATACGAAAAGTCTAGATTACATTCCTTTTAGCATCTTCTCTGCTAGTTTTGCATTTTTATTTTGATAGATTAGGTTAGATTAGTGTAAGTTTGATTATAATAGGTTTGGTTTTAGTTAATAAGCAGAGAAGTATGAAATCTTATAAGTTTTGCATATTTAATTTATAAGGTTCCCCATTAAAAATAACTTAAAATGTAATTGAAAAATAAATAAACTAAATTAAAAGCTTATTAAACTTATTTTTTGCTATAGTTCCTATTGAAAAAATAATTACTGTAAGTACAGTATTACCTTTATAGGAAAAAATAAAATAGGCAATTTTTTTTAAAGGCACGAAGAGCCTATGATAAAAACATTAATTTTAAATTTAAATTTTAAATATACTTCTTGTAATGGGTCGAGCAGTGTAAAATTTTTTCGACAATTTCGATCATTAAGAGTTCAATAAAGATTGAAAACTAGTATTTTACGAGTATTTTTTATTAATTTTACTTCAATTAACCAGACCCTACACTTCAAGATTCACATATATCTCAAATTAGCATAAATTAATTAACTTTACGATAACTTTTCATAAATTTTATTTAGATAGACTTGTCTATATTTCACAAATACTTTGATAAGCATTGTGTGTAATTTTTAAAATTTTGAAAAAGTTTAAGGGTAGGATTTACTCCGCTTTTGAAATTACATTTGTTTTACAAAGAAATTCACCCCCAAAAAGTGAAGAATAAGATTTTGATAAAACTTGATTAAGCATTTACATATTGATCCAAGAATATTTCCACGAAATTTCATCAAAATAGTTTCATTGGGGTTGTGTCAGTTTGCTGAGAAAACTTTTCAATTAACATTTTCAAAATCGCTTTCAGGGAAATTTCTCAAAAAATTTATATACTCAGATGATTTGCAAAGTTTACGATTAATCCTTTAAAGTAAGAGTGACTTGAAGTATTTTTTCAGAAAAAAAGGGTGCCAAATCTTAAAACTAAAAATTATATGTTTTATTTTTCCTGATAAAGGGGGCACCAACAAAGAATTGGATTTTAAAATTTATTTTGTATATCGACTTTAAATTATTTGCTCTCCAATTAAGGTGATGTAATTCCGTGGACAGCGCTGAATGAAGAAATCTCTGCTTTTTTTTATGTCTTCAAACTAGCCCAGTCCTATAGTCAACAAAAACGATACCACTCACATTCACACACCACACACACACAACACACCACACATACATATATATTATATATTATTATATATATATGATATATATAATATATATATATATAATATATATATATATATATATATATATATTAAATAATTATATACTATATTATATATAGTATATTATATATATACTATATATGAGTTTGATGGCGCAGATTATTATGTTTTTTTTACTTTTTTCCATGTATTGTTATTATATGATAAAAACAATAAATTTGAGTGCTGATGAGCAGGATCAAAAACTTTTAGATTCAAATAAAAAGTAATTATTTAATAATATCGTACTTTTTTTTACGCATCGTACGTTGGCAGAGGCACGAGACAGAGCGGACGTCTCGGCTTAGTTTTGAAGAACCAAAAAATTGATAAAACAGAATAAAATTTACTCACAGCAAAATATATGCTCAGTACTCCATAGAGAATGATAAAAATATTTTCGTCTGACAAATTGGTGAATCGAGATCCATATAGGTTAGGTTCGGTTTACTGCCCTCTTAGTTCAGGTTATGTTATGTTTTGTTATTTATTTATAGAATCTATATATGAAAAAAAAACAATACAGAACATATTTTACCCACAAACATTATTTTTACCGTTACCTTAAATTCATTCACGCTTGGCAACAGGAATTTTTTTTCAAAGTAAAAGAGTTGTTTTTCTTACTTTATTATTCTAATTTTTAATATTTTCAAATCTTCGTATCTTTCTCATTAGCATCTTAATTAATTGTTAGTATTCATCATATACTAACAATATATTGAAAAAAGTAAAAAAAAAAACATTTATCTGAGCCATTGAAAATGAAAAGATCAGATGCTCTGTATCGTATGATTATAATTATATATATATATATTATATATATAATTATAATAATAATATATATTATATATATATATATATACATATATATATATATGATATATTAATTATATATATTATTTGGGTCGAAACATGCCTTTTTTTATTTATTTGTAAAACAACGGTTTGCACAGTATAAGGCTAACACTAACGTTTGTGTATCTTTATTTTCACCAACCTGGTCGTCTGTCTGCACCGACACACTTCTTTTAACATTTATTCCTTGTAATACCATCTGTTTTAAGAACCTCCATGCTTACTTGATTTTCGACCCTTGCTTCTTTGATGTTTTCACCTCCTGTATTACCTGGCTATGCTGTAGTACATGTGCTATTATTTCTTCAGGTATCTGTTCAATTCTTTCTATTTTTTTCTGATATTCGTTTTGCTCCGGGTCTACCTCCTCACATTGGAAATACTGCCTAAGATATTCCGGGGGATCCGCCCACACTTTTAAATGGGAATAATGTACCCTATCTACCATCGTTTTTCCTTTAATGTCATAAGATATTCCTCCTGAAATTACCTTGGTACCTACAAAGGGGACTTCATATTTCTTGCTTAATTTTTTATCCAGACTCCTCTCGACAGTAACAATTTTCCTTTTAACCCTCACTCCTACTGCGTACGGTTAACAATTAGGGTGTCCTTCCCGCCATTTTTCTTGCTGACTCTACGGAATTGGTACCGCCTTTCCCTTTTCATGTTTTTCTACCATCAATTTTTCTTCTGGAGACATTCCCAACTCCGCATGCTTTGTACCGTTATACACCAGAACTGCCCTTGTCAAGAAGGTGTCCAAGTCAACACCTTCTTTCCCAATATTCCTCAAGAACTCGGCAAAGGTCCTATTGACGCGTTCCACAGCCCTATTACTTGCTGGTTTGTAACGACTGCTATAAATGTGTCCAATCCCATACTCCCGAAGCATTTCCTCAAATTTACCACTCCTGAATTCCACTCCGTTATCAGTTAACACCTTATAAGGCAGCCGTACAAAAGCTGGTAACATCTCGTATTCAAAAGTGTCAGCCACACTCCTTGCTGATTTGTCCTTTAAGGGTTTCACTGCAGCCCACTTACTGCAATGGTCCACTGCCACTAAACAAGCTACGTTCCCTCTCCTTGTCTTTGGCATTGCCATCACGTCCACCACCACTAGCTCAAATGGATTTTTAATCTCTATTTTCCAAAAAGGCGGAAATATTACCTGATGGTCGATTTTATACAATTGACACTTTGGGCATGTCCTACTCACTTCTTCAGATGCCATACGTATTTAGATACCAAGTCCATCAATTTATCCCTTCCAACATGTGCCATATTTCTGTGCGTTATCACACGCACACACGCACACACGCACACACACACACACACACTCACCAACTGCTTAAAACCAATAACTGCAGTGGGATGATTTGGTCCCATCCTTTTCACCAAAATTTACCTGTTTATTTGGAAGTCATCTCGATATCGATATAATTCCTTTAATGTTACATCCCTTTTAGTTAACAACTGTTTCCTTTGGACTTTTCCTTTTAGCGTTCTTACCACCTCCGACCTTTCTTGAAAGCTGATAATAACATGGACTGACAACATATTACTTTTGTTTCCACTTTGGGTTGTTATGTTGTAAACTCATATCTTTGTTCAAAATGTGTCACTCACATCATCTGCATTGTCCCCATGACACACTATTTGCTCGCCAAAGTCCAATGCGGCCCCTACCTCCTCCAAACAATTCATTCCTTGCAACATGCATGCTGGAATGTACCCGTCCGGTATCACCACCAATGGAAACAACACCCGTCTATATGGAGTACTAATTTCAACCTCTACCGCCCGATTACATTTTACAATGTCCTGGACAACTCTGTTTAATGCCAAGTCTACTGTCCATCTCCTTAAAATTTGTCCAAACTCTTCTAAATCCTTAACTGCACTTTCCTGAATCAAACTGATTACAGATCCTGTGTCCAAAACGCACACTTACGCACCTCGCCGATACAAACTTCTTTCCACGTTACTCCTCTCAATACATGATTACAACTTAACTTTAACTTATGTTTTCTTTCTCACATCATTAAATTTATATCTAATTCTTCATATGTACGGTACCATACCAAGTTATGCTTAGGGTCCTTATCCGTTTCATTCTGTGACTCCTCTAGCTCCTCTTCTTCCTGTCTTGCATCCTCTTGCGTTGGACGTTCGTCAATCATGCTGTTTTCCATGTGCCCATTGAACGTTCCATAATCCCTCAAAAGAGTTGAAATGTGTCTCCCACCACTTGTATATGACGTCTTTCAAAGTTCCTTCTTTCGCACTTTTGGTTCCGATTGTATTTTACCGAACAACAAACCATGGTTGTAACCAAATTGCCCCCGCGAAACATGTTCGCTTGCTATAACAACACCTCTGTTCTTGATCGGTATCCCTACCAGGCCGGGCTGGGGTTGGGCGGTGTGCACGGCTGCCTAGCCAACCCTTAAACCGCCTTTAAAATACCTTATCAGCGTCTTTCTGTTGTTCTTCCTATCCTCAAAAAAACCATTTTAGTATCATAAGACGCCGGTTCAAAATTTTTTTCTGACAACTGGATCAATAAATAAGCGGCTTACATCTACTATAGAATTCGATTGATGATATAAACGTCAAATTTTAATACATTTAATATTTAATTAAAACCTTTCATTTATACTATATAGTATATATATATATACTATTATATATATATATAATATATATATATATATAAGGTAAACGTCAATATACCTAGGGCTTAAATCTATGTTACGCAACGCAACCACCTAGCTTACGGATAGCGTTTAGGCAACGTTGTGATCCTATGGCTAGATCTTGGCTTAAGACCGTGCTATTTTTAACAAATTTTCTTTTTTTCCCCCCCCTTTCTCAGCTTTTTTTTTTCCCTTTCCCCGAAGTAACATTTATGGACACAATCTTGAACTATGCACGTCATTAAGCCAAATCATAGCCAATTAAGGATCAACTGCCTTAACGCTATATCCTAAGCAGTTGGTCTGCGTTGCCTAAAACATTTAGACCTAACCTAGGTTATATTGACGTTTACCTTATATAATAATAATATTATATATATATATTATATAATATATGTATATATATATAGTTATAATTATATATATATATATATATATATATATTATATATATAATATTAATAGTAATTATATATAATTACCTCCCTTATTTATTGATGTCAAAAATTTTGAACGGATACCCTCAAAATGTTTTTGATAGGAAGACAACAGAAGACGCTGAAGTATTTAAAGGCGTTAAGGTTGCCTGGTAGGGAACCGATACCAGAGGTGTTGTTAGTAGCAAGCGACATGTTTGGGGTGGTAATTTGGTTACACCATGGTACTTGTTGTTCGGTAAAATACATCGGACCAAAAGTGAGAAAGAAGGAAACTTTGAAAGACGTTCATATACAGGTGCGTGGCGAGACACATTTCAACTCTTTGAGGGATTATGGAACGTTCAATGGGCACATGGAAAACAGCATGATTGACGAACGTCCAACGCAAGAGGATGCAAGACAGGAAGAAGAGGAGCTAGAGGAGTCACAGAATGAAACGGATAAGGACCCTAAGCATAACTTGGTATGGTACCGTACATATGAAGAATTAGATATAAATTTAATGATGTGAGAAAGAAAACATAAGTTAAAGTTAAGTTGTAATCATGTATTGAGAGGAGTAACGTGGAAAGAAGTTTGTATCGGCGAGGTGCGTAAGTGTGCGTTTTGGACACAGGATCTGTAATCAGTTTGATTCAGGAAAGTGCAGTTAAGGATTTAGAAGAGTTTGGACAAATTTTAAGGAGATGGACAGTACTTGGCATTAAACAAGAGTTGTCGATGTCCAACAACAAAGACATTGTAAAATGTAATCGGGCGGTAGAGGTTGAAATTAGTACTCCATATAGACGTGTTGTTTCCATGTCGGTTTGATAACCGACGGTACATTCCAGCATGCATGTTGCAAGGAATGAATTGTTTGGAGGAGGTAGGGCCGCATTGGGACTTGGCAGAGCAATATGTGTCATGGGACAATGCAGATATGTGAGTGACACATGTTGAACAAAGATATTGATTTATATTTTCATACCCATTTTAAAATTAAAACAAAAGTAATATGTTGTCAGTCCATGTTATTATCAGCTTTCAAGAAAGGTCTGGAGGTGGTAAGAACGCTAAAAGGAAAAAGGTCCAAAGGAAACAGTTGTTAACTAAAAGGGATGTAACATTAAAGGAATTTTACCGATATCGAGATGACTTCCAAATAAACAGGTAAATTTGGTGAAAAGGATGACCAAATCATCCATGGAGTATGTGTTTGGGGTATAACAGTTTGGTGAGTGTGTGTGTGTGTTGGGTGCGTGTGTGCGTTGTGGCGTGTTTGATAACGCACAGAAATTATGCAACATGTTGGAAGAGATAAATTTGAATTGGACTGGTTATCTAAAATAACGCCCCCCTATTGCCATTCTGAAGATGCACGTGGGTGCAAGAAGTGAGGAGGACAGCCCAAAAAGTGCATTGTAGAAAGATTCGACCATCAGGTTAATAGCCGCCGGTGAAAAAAGAGAGAAAAGCATGGAGCTGAGTGGTGGGTGACACGTGTGATGCAATGCAAAGACAATGGAGAGGAACGAGCTGTAGGTAGGAGTGACCCAGAGCACGTTAAGGGCTGCAGAGAAACACCCTGAAAGACAAGGCAACAAGGAGGGGGGCGTGACACGGTTGGGGAGACGCAGAGTGGGACCAGCTGTGTGCGTACGCCTCCTATAGAAGGGGGGACGTCAGACGGTAGTGAAGGCAGTAGGTGTAAATGTTGAGAAATGGGGGCTGTCAGGAAGACACGGTACGACTCGTACAAAATGCGAGTTAAAATCTGTCTAGTGACGTGGATATTGGGTATACCACAAATTAATTTTATTAGGCTCAGACGCACTTACTCGCTTTAAGAGCATGCCAGGTGTCTCAAATTGTCATTTTAGCAGGGTTGTTCACTTGTCGAGAACGGGCCCCGGACCAATATAACGTGGTGCTACCATGGGTGTGTCGCAAGCTACCACTAACTAAAACAGCTTACACGGAGATATACCCTTCTCGCGTTGGTGCACTAGCCCATACAGCCAATGCACGCCATCCACCTGACCATTAACTAGGGCTCAAATGGAAATTATTTCACAAATAGTGCCTATTTTTCCAAAATGGGCGGGAAAATATTACCTGGATGCGTCGATTTTATACAATTGGACACTTTTGGGCATGTCCTAACGTCAACTTCTTGCACACGATGAAATCTTCAGATGCCATACGTATTTAGATACCA
>JABUQX010083918.1:22500-32624 GCA_015478945.1 Trachelipus rathkii | reverse complement strand
TAGGAATTCAATATTTATAATATTGTAAGAATATATTTTATTTAAGTTTTTTATTTTTAGTTTTAGACTAAATAGTCATTCACCATCCAAATTTTCTTTGACATAAATACGTATAAGCCAGGACCCACCATGCGAGTGTGATTAATTCTAAACCCAGTGTGGACGCTTCTTAGTGTAGCCGTGGTTGGTCCTGTACATTGACTCAAAATAATATATATATATATATAATATATATATATATATATATATATATATTAATATATATATTATAATATATATATTATATATTATATAATATATTATATTTATTTTATTTATATATATATAACGGTATATATATATATAATATATATATATATATTATATAATATATATATATAATATATATATATTAATATATTATATAATATATATATATATTATATATATATATATATATATATATAAATATATTTATTTATTTAATATATACATATATCTATATCAAATATATATATATATATAATATATAATATTAATAATAATATCTATATATATATGTTTTAATATATATATTATATAAATATAAACAATGTAAGCCACCGCATGACCACATATATATATATATATATATATATATATATATAATATTATATATCTATTATATTATAATATATATATTATATACTAATATTCTATATCAAATATATATATATATATATATATGATATAAGCCACCGATGCCACATATATATATATATATATATATATATTTTATATTATAGACATATTATATATATTGTATTATTATTTATAATATAATAGATTATTTTTATATACTAAAAAGATATTTATATATATATTAAATATATTATATATATATATATATATATATATATATTATATAATATATAGTAGGGCAAGCATATTGGAAAAGTTGTGTATATATATATACCCGATTTTTTACCTTTTTTGACCTTTTTTGAGCTCGAATTTTTACCTGCCCTGACCTTTTTTGACCTTTACCTTTTTGGGCTTGACCTTTTTTGAGCCCAAATTTTTTACCTGACCTTGACCTTTTTGGGCCTTTACCTTTTTTCGACCAACCCTTCCGTCTTCCATGGGTCATTTTTGGCCCACGGTATTTTTTGAGAACCCTAATTTTTTGAGAACCCTAATTTTTTGAGAACCCTAATTTTTTGAGAACCCTAATTTTTTGAGAACCCAAATTTTTTGAGAACCCTAATTTTTTGAGAACCCTAATTTTTTGGCAACCCTAATTTTTTTGGGCAACCCTAATTTTTTCGGCAACCCTAATTTTTTGCAACCCTTCGAAGAAGGGTTGCGCCAAACGGTTGCGTCAGCAACCGTTGTACGTATCCCACCCTAATTTTTTCGACCAACCCTTTGGTCTTCCATGGGTCATTTTTGACCCACGCTAATTTTTTGGCAACCCTAATTTTTTGGCAACCCTAATTTTTTCGGCAACCCTAATTTTTGCAACCCTTCGAAGAAGGGTTGCGCCAAACGGTTGCGTAAGCAACCGTTGTACGTATTGCCCCCCCCTATTTTACGCCCCCTAATTTTTTCGACCATGGGTCAATTTTTTGCCCCCGGTAATTTTTGATCTCATTTAGGGGCTATAGGCCCGTTTTTGATGTCCTTAACGTTGTTTGACACTGATATTTCGTCTTGACCTTGCCGATACCATGGGTCATTTTTTGCCACGCCAATTTTTGCCCACTCGTGGCCCACCCGTCACATTATTTCGTTCCTAACTTGTACGCATGTATGGACCTACCCTAACTTGAACACTTATACACACACACCACACAACCTACCACACACACACACACACACACACAAGCACACACACACAACTTACACTTATACAGACATTTCCACTATGACACTTATACACACCTTCACTATGGACACTTACATTTATTCATAGACACTTACATTTACACTTATACTCACGTACAAACACACTGCCAATCCTTTGGTCGTCCATGGGTCAATTTTGACCCACGGTAATTTTTTGCCCTTCCTTTAGGGGACTTAGCCCTTTTTTGATGTCTTAACCTTGTTTGACCATGATATTTCGCCTTGACCTTGCCATATACCATGGGTCAATTTGACCCACGGTAACTTGATGGCTTTGATGGTTCCCAACCACCGTATAAGAAGTATCTAGTGATGTTCTATTAGTGTCTATGAGTATTAGATGAGTTCCAGGTGATTGCCAAGTGAGTGCCAATGAGTCCCAAGTGAGTGCCAATGAGTGCCAAGTGAGTGCCAATGAGTGCCAAGTGAGTGCCACATAGTGCCAACTGAGTGCCACTTTTTTCAAGCCTTTTCTAGCCTCCCCTGAGCCTAGAATAGCCCTAATATGGGTGTCTACCCCTAGGTTATAAGGTATGAGGATTCGATTGGTGTACATTACAAGTTGCTAGGATGCTTCCTACTATGAGTTAGTCTTTTTCTATCACTTATAGCCTATAATATATATATTACTTGCACACACTCACATACACTATACACTTTTACACACATTCACTATGACACTTATACACACTATGAACTTATAAGCCTGTACATCTTCCATAGCACAACTTACGGATTAAACCATATACACTTTACCACTCACACCCACTCACAGATACACTCAAACACTTGATATTTCTGATGGCCTCAACTTTATGCCTCAACTTATGCCAACTTGATGCCTCAACTTTGATGCCTCAACTTTTGATGCCTCAGCATTATTGGCCTCAACTTTGATACCTCAACTCTTGAGGTTCACTTTGTACTCATCTTTGATGACGTCATCTTTGATACCGTCTATATTGATGATTCATCTTTGATGAAATCATCTTTGATGGATCATCTCTACCCTCCATTAAAGAACAGAGTTAATATTAATGTCTTCACCCCTAGTTCACAAGTTAACCACCAGGGCTCAGCGTGAGCCCTCCGCGCAAAGACAGCCAATCCCGCACCCGCAGGTGCGACCCGCCGCGTCCGCGCCCGCCGCGTGCGGCCTCAGGCGCAATATTTCCGCGTACGCCGCCGCCGCATGCGCAGGCCGGCGCAATATTACGGATCGCCGCCGCGTGCGCCCGCAGGCGCAATATTCCCGCGCGAATGAAAAATATATATATATACTATAAGTCATTCATTTTTATTTCATACTTAAACATTTTTATTAAAAACATTTTGCCAACCTAAAACTGTAAACTTCATTTACAGAACCTTATTATTTAACACATTACCTCATTACAGACATCTTTTATATTTTTTACTCAATACTTTTTAATTTATAAATTTTTAAAAAATTGTATAGTAAGAAGGAAAAAATCCAGAGTGTCTGATATAAAATCATTTTATTTTACTACAACTGTACGAAATTTTATAACTAACAAGTTTTAAAATAACTTTTAGTAAAATTTTATGAAATTTTATTAAAAACATATATTTTACGTACCTTAAAGCAGTAAATCAGTAAATCAATAGAGGTGTGACCTAACACCAAGGGGGTATTAGTATGCTTTTGTTTTACTGTTTTACTGCTTTAACTCATGTTTTACTGCTTTAACTCATGTTTTACTGCTTTAACTCATATGTTTTACTGCTTTAACTCATATATTTATTAACATTACATACCTTAAAAAGCAGGTAAAATCAGTAAATTCATAGGGTGTGACCTAGCAACATAGGGCTTAGTATGCTTTTGTTTTACTGCTTTACTGCTTTAACTCATGTTTTACTGCTTTAACTCATATGTTTTACTGCTTTAACTCATATATTTATTAACATTACATACCTTAAAGCAGTAAATCAGTAAATCAATAGAGGTGTGACCTAACACCAAGGGGGGATTAGTATGCTTTTGTTTTACTGTTTTACTGCTTTAACTTTCTGCTTTACTGCTTTAACTTTCTGCTTTACTGCTTTAACTCATGTTTTACTGCTTTAACTCATATGTTTTACTGCTTTAACTCATATATATTACATTACATACCTTAAAGCAGTTAAAATCAGTAAATCAATAGAGGTGTGACCTAACACCAAGGGGGGATTAGTATGCTTTTGTTTTACTGTTTTACTGCTTTAACTTTCTGCTTTACTGCTTTAACTTTCTGCTTTACTGCTTTAACTTTCTGCTTTACTGTTTTAACTTTCTGCTTTACTGTTTTAACTTTCTGCTTTACTGTTTTAACTCATATATTTATTAACATTATGTTTTCTTTTATTTTGTTTTAATACTTTTTATTTTTATTCTTTTTATTCTTTTTATTATTTTACTTTTATTATTATTTTATTTTGTTTTAATACTTTTTATTTTTATTCTTTTTATTCTTTTTATTTTATTTTTATTATTTTACTTTTATTATTATTTTATTTTATTATTTTTATTATTATACTTAGTGTTATTTTACTTCATGCCTATTGTTATTATTATTGAACACACATACACACCCGACACACCACACACACACACACACCCACCACACACACACACACACCACACACCACCACACACAACACACAACACACACTTACACTTACACACACACTTCACTATGAAACTCTACACACATGTCACTATGGACACTTACATTATACCCATAGGACACTTACATTTTACACTTATACACACACAAACACACACACATTTACACACACAGTTTTACTTACACTCACACAGATTTCTTACACACACCACACTTACACAAGATATTACTTACACTCACACAAGATTTACTTACAGTCACACCACAGATTTACTTACACCACACACAACACCACACACACACACGCCACACTCACTTACACACCCACACACACGCACACTCACTTACACATATAAACGTATAATTTATTAAAACATTTTATGTTTTAATTAAACACGTACATTAATATTACTCATTCAATTATAAAATTATTCAAAGTTTCTGTAAAACTTCTATAATAAATCAATCATTATTTTTGAAAAAAGAATTTATTATTAACTGTTTATACTTTTTATAAATTTTATAACTAACAAGTTTTAAAATAACTTTTAGTAAAAATTTTATGAAATTTTATTAAAAAACATATATTTTACGTACCTTTAAGCAATAAATCAGAAAATCAGTAAGGTCAGCCCCGCACCTCTCTACACCAAGCTATGCCACCTTTTTGTTCTATTGACTTACTGCTTTACATTATCTTTAGCCATGTAATAAGTATAAAAAATAACAAAATAAGTTCTTCTCTGCTAACATAACATGTATTTTATTAAAAATCATTCTAGATTTTATTTAAAAATAACAATTATTCACTTACATTTATATTATTCGCTCGATGTTAACTAAAAATATTTCAAAGTTTTTTAAATAATTCGGATTTTCTTTATTATTATCTATGTACATTGACAATCCAACACGAGAAAACACAACAACCGCACTTCCTTACAGATACGAAACTTACCTCTCTCTGTAAAATGGGTGAATAACTACTTTTAGCCATTAAATTTAGGGATAATCCTTTTTTTGTACCCCGGGCGAATTTAGGCCTATACCAGGCTCAAAAATATTATTTTCAAACTGACCTTTTTGCTGAAAATGTGGTGCAATAACATACGTTAGGCCTAAATGTTAGGCCTAAATTTAGGATAAGCCTTTTGTATCCCCGGCTGATTTAAGCCTAATACCAGGTCAAAAGGTAATTCCAGTATAGACAAGAATCGAGAATCAATGTTATTATTATTTTATAAATATATTTCAAACTGAAACATGCTGGATCGGTAAGATCCTTTAAGCAGGTAAGAAGGAAATGTTTACCTTTCTTGTGAGTGGACGGAGTAATCCTTATCTCTATATGACCTCGTATGTGATTGGTCGAGAATTATTTTATCGCTTTTTGGTTTTAAGGTATGAAAAAAACATGTTTTTCATATCCTGAGCCTTACCTCTGATTGGATGAAAATATTATATTTAAGCAGGCGGATGTTTTAGATCCAAACTCATTTTAAAATCATACTCGTTTTGGCTGTTAAGCTGTGCACAAGTTCTCTGATTTGTAATAAAAGTGTTCTATTTTCACTAAGTGTATATCATGTTTCACCTTAACAGGTATACCTCAATCCAAGACATTGTCCAGTGGGAAATCAAGATCCCTGGAAGTAGGGTTTCATTCTTATATAAAAGAAAACCCGATGGATTTGAATTTTTCAAGTGTGCTACCCAATCACCCTGTTATAATACCAAGCGTATTTTCGTGAGTCCAAATGAATTACTTTGTATATGTAACCACACTGAAGAGTGGCTTACAGAATACTTTAAACCAAGCTCGGCTTTAAACTGGACCGAAACAGTTATTAACCTGTGCGAAGAAACCAGCGATAAGCAACTTACTCTAGCATTTTATAAACATCAAAACATAATCAGCTTGGAAGTTAGATTATGGGAGAGAAATAATGAAACAACCGTATTTGAACCTACATCATTTGGATTCTACATTTCAGGCCTGACGCAGCTGAAATATATGCTAGAGGTACGTAAGCGAATGTTAATGCAGATGAAGAAGACATATGTGTTATCTAATTACGTGACCGTAATTCATTACATGTTATACCTAGAATACTACGCATTTAAGAAAACCCTGATCGATGATCCTACGGTTATCATCGATCGCTTCCTAAGTTCTATAGACGTACAGAAATTCATTTATCTACTTAGAAAACAATGGCAAGAAAGTATTTATGCAGGTGACCCAGAATGTAAATATACTATGATATCTGAGCGGGAACTTTTTACGTATGTGTTAACTGAAGGTATTACTGAGACACGAAACTATATCATCGATAATGATATAAATGATTGGCATATTTGCAAAGATTTAAAGAATTTTAATATAAAATAGTTATAAACATCATGTGTAAAATGTATGTTGAAGTATTATATTTAATGTTATCCTTATATATAAACCATTGTAAATATATTTAACACGCTTGTATATATTTAATGTTATCCTTATATATATATATATATATATATATATATATATATATATATATATATATATATATATATATATATATATATAATATATATATATATATATAAATCATTGTAAGTTAATGATTATTAAATTTCTAATTATATAGTAAAGTTTTTATTATCCTTATTTTTACTTTCTTAAATAAATATTTACATGTATGTTAAGAGTTTAATAAACGGAAACTTGGCTCAAGGATATGAAAACATGTTTTTTCATACCTTATAAAACCAAAAAAGCGATAAAATAATTCTCGACCAATCACATACGAGGGTCATATAGAGATAAGGATTACTCCGTCCACTTCACAAGTGAAAGGTAAACATTTGCCTTCTTACGCTGATCACAGGAATCTTACCGATCCAGCTGTTTCAGTTTGGAAATTATATTTATAAAATAATAACATTGATTCTCGATTTTGTCTATACTGGAATTACCTTTTGATCTGGTATTAGGCTTAAATCCGCCTGTGATACAAAAAGGCTTATCCTAAATTTAGGCCTAAATTTAGGCCTAACGTAGTTATTGCACCACATTTTACAGAAAAAGGTCAGTTTGAAATATATTTTGACCTGGTATTAGGCCTAAATCGCCCCGGGGTACAAAAAGGCTTATCCTAAATTTAGGCCTAAAGTAGTTATTTCAACACATTTTACAGAGAGAGGTCAGTTTCGTATCTGTAAGGAGTGCGGGTTGTTGTGATTTCACGTATTGGAATGTCAATGTACATAGATAAGAATAAAGAAAATCAAAATTATTTAAACAAACTTTTGAAATATTTTTGTTAACATCGAGCGATATATAAAATGTAAGTGTTGAATAAATTGTTATTTTTAAAAAAACTTAGAATGATTTTAATAAAATACTGTTATGTTAGCAGAGAAGAACTTATACTTTGCATACTTTTTATTACTTTATACATTTCGCTAAACGATGATGTAAAGCAGTAAGTCAATAGAACAAAACGTGGGCATAGCTTGGTGTAGAGAGTGCTAGGGCTGACCTTACTGATTTTCTGATTTATTGCTTTAAGGTACGTAAAATATATGTTTTAATAAAAATTTCATAAAATTTTACTAAAAGTTATTTTAAAACTTGTTAGTTATAAAATTTATAAACAAAAAGTATTAACAGTTAATAATAAATTCTTTGTTCAAAGATAATGATTGATTTATTATAGAAGTTTTAAGAAACTTTGAAATAATTTTAGTTATATTTGAATGAGTAATATAAATGTACGTGTTTAATTAAAACATAAAATGTTTTATAATAAAATATACGTTATGTGAATAAATTGTTGCGTGTGTGTGGGGGTGGAAATTAGTGTGCGTGTGTGTGTGTGGGTGTGTGTGTGTGAGTGTAAGTAAATCTGTGTGAGTGTAAGTAAATCTGTGTGTGTAAGTAAATCTGTGTGTGTGTGTAAGTAAATCTGTGTGAGTGTAAGTAAATCTGTGTAAGTAAATCTGTGTGGGTGTGTGTGTATAAGTGTAAATGTAAGTGTCATAGTGAATGTGTGTATAAGTGTCATAGTGAATGTGTGTATAAGTGTAAGTGTGTGTGTGTGTGTGTGTGTGTGTGTGTGTGCGGTGTGTGTGTGTTCGTGCGGTCGGTGTGTAGGGTCGTGTTCCTAAATAATAAAACAATAGGCATGAGTAAATAACACTAAGTTATTAAATAATAAAAATATAAAAATAAAATAATAATAAAAGTAAATAATAAAAATAAAAAAAAAAGAATAAAAAGAAATAAAAATAAAAAAGTATTAAAACAAAATAAAATAATAATAAAAGTAAAATAATAAAAAGAATAAAAAGAATAAAAATAAAAAGTATTAAAACAAAATAAAAGAAAACATAATGTTAATAAATATATGAGTTAAAACAGTAAAGCAGAAAGTTAAAACAGTAAAGCAGAAAGTTAAAACAGTAAAGCAGAAAGTTAAAGCAGTAAAGCAAGAAAGTTAAAGCAGTAAAGCAGAAGGTTAAAAGCAGAAAAACAGTAAAACAAAAGCATACTATATCCCCCTTGGTGTTAGGTCACACTTCTATTGATTTACTGGTTTACGCTTTAAGGTATGTAATGTTAATAAATATTTGAGTGAGTTAAAGCAGTAAAAACATATGAGTAAAGCAGTAAAACATGAGTTAAAGCAGCAGTAAAGCAGAAAGTTAAGCAGTAAGCAGAAAGTTAAAGCAGTAAAACAGTAAACAAAAGCATACTAATCCCCCCTTGGTGTTAGGTAGGAGGGCTATTTGATTTACTGATTTACTTGCTTTAAGGTAGTGTTAATGTTAATAAATCATATGAGTCTACAGCCTAAGTAAAACATATGAGTTAAAGCAGTAAAACATGAGTTAAAGCAGTAAAGCAGTAAAACAAAAGCATACTAAGCCCTATGTTGCTAGGTCACACCTCTATTGATTTACTGATTTACTGCTTTAAGGTATGTAATGTTAATAAATATATGAGTTAAAGCAGTAAAACATATGAGTTAAAGCAGTAAAACATGAGTTAAAGCAGTAAAACATGAGTTAAAGCAGTAAAGCAGTAAAACAAAAGCATACTAATACCCCCTTGGTGTTAGGTCACACCTCTATTGATTTACTGATTTACTGCTTTAAGGTACGTAAAATATATGTTTTTAATAAAATTTCATAAAATTTTACTAAAAGTTATTTTAAAACTTGTTAGTTATAAAATTTCGTACAGTTGTAGTAAAATAAAATGATTTTATATCAGACACTCTGGATTTTTTCTTCTTACATACAATTTTTAAAATTTTATAATTTAAAAAGTATTAAGTAAAAAGTATTAAGTAAAAATAATGTTAATAAATATATGTGTTAAATAATAGGTCTGTAATGAGTTACAGTTTTAGGTTCGCGAAAATGTTTTTAATAAAAATGTTTAAGTATGAAATAAAAATGAATGACTCATAGTAAATATATTTTTCATTCGTGCGGGGATATTGCGCCTGCGGGCGCACGCGGCGGGCGGGAACGCGAAATATGCGCCTGGCGGGCGCACAGCGGCGGGCGTGTACGCGGAAAAATATTGCGCCTGAGGACGCCACACGGCAGGGCGGGACGCGGCGGGTCGCA
>JABUQX010083918.1:0-5000 GCA_015478945.1 Trachelipus rathkii | reverse complement strand
TGAATGGTTATTCAAAGGGAGTTGAATTCTGGTGCTATTTCTGGTGGATGAGTATTTTGTATATTGTTTGGTTGTCGGTCTTGTTTTGTAGAGGTTGGATGTTATTTAGAATTTGTTTGTATAATAAGGCTGGGGAAGATGGAGGTTGTTTTAACCTGTGGTTAACTAGTAGGGTTGGACAGTGCAGTGTGGCATAGGTGTTGAGGTGTTTGTGTTTTAGTGTAGAACTGTGTGGCTATCATTTTTAAATGCTTATCTATGGATAATATTTTTCTTTCTTCATGAAGTGTTGCTGTGGAGTTGTAGTTGTGCAGCCTGTTATAATTCTGAGTGCCTTGTTTTTGGTTGTTTGAAGTTTTCTCATGTTTCCCTTGGTTAATAATGGGTGTCCTATAGGTGGCGCTTAATTTAGTGTTGTACGGATGTATTGTTTGTAGATGGTAATGGATATTTGTTTATTGTTGTTAATGTCCATGGTAGCTATGGTTCTTAGTATTTTTAGTTTCCTATTTGCTGATGTTATGTTTTGTTGTCAGTGTTACTCCCAAGATTTTTGGTGTTTTTAAATTTGATGGATAGAGATGGTGTTTATGAGATCTGGGAGTTAGTTGAACCGAGTTGGCGGTCTGTTGTGATTAGTGTGATAGATGATTACAGACATCTAATTACGTTTAACCAAGTTTGAATTTGGTTGATGTATTAGCCTATCATCCATATATATTTATATAATTATATATATATATTATATATAAAAATATATATATATATATAATATATATTATATATATATATATTATATAATATATATTATATATATATATATATAATATATATATATATATTACATATATATATATATATATATATATATATAATATATATATATATATATATATATATATATATATATATATAGTATATGTTATATATATATATATTTATATTTTTTATATATATATATAATATAATAATATAATACTATAATATATATATATATATATATATATATATAATATTATATATATATATAATATATATATATATAAGTATATATATATAATATATTATGTATGGAGATGAGAGAGACCCTTTAAAGTTTTATGGTCAATGTTAGTTACTTTACCGTTGATAAGCAAAGAACTTTGTTAATGAAAGCAGTTTATTCGTACGTATGGTACATTAGATTTGTTATATTCTTAGTTCAACTAATATTATGTAGGCTTTATTGATGGGAACACTTTGTTATGCTAGCATTTATTCGTTGGTTAGTGTGATAGTTAGGTTAGGTTAGGTTATGATAAATATTTGTTACGTTTTGTTAAATATTACTATGTCAATGTAACATTAGCATTGAATTGTTGGAAAAGTGGGGTTCTTTTGAGTTTTGTACGTAATCTTAGCTACTTTACCTTTGATAAGCATGGAACTTTGTTAATGTTAGCAGTTTATTCATACGTAAGATATGTTAGGTTTGTTGTTTTACATTATGTTCTTAGTTCAGGTTATGCTATGTTAGCTTTATTGATGTGAAAACTTTATTACGTTAAAATATATTCAGTTAGGTTAGGTTAGGTTAGGTTAGGTTAGGTTATGATAAATTATATTACTATGTCTATGTTAAATAATATTGTTACGTTATAGATATGACGGAAAAGTAAGGGTATGCTAAGTTTTGCTATGTAATGTTAGGTACTTTATCGATATTACGCACTGAACTTTGTCAGTGTTAGCAGTTTATTCATATGTAAGGTATGCTAGGTAAGTTATGATACGTTATGTTCTTAGTTCAGGTAATGTTATGTAGGCTTTATTGATGTTAAAACTTGTTATGTTAACATTTATTCGTTGAATAGAGTGATAGATGGTTAGGTTATGATAATTTTTTGTTAAGTTTTGTTAAATATTACTATGCCAATTCAAAATTAGCATTGATATTTTGGAAAAGTGGGATTAGAGTGAGTTTTGTATGTAATGTTAGCTATTTTACATTTGAAAAGTATGGAACTTTGCTAATGTTAGGTGTTTATTCATACGTAAGGTACGTAAGGTTTATTGGTTCTACATTATGTTTTTAGTTCAGGTTATGCTATGTTTGTTTTGATGATGTGAAAACTTTGTTATGTTAACATTTATTAGTTTGCCAGTGTGATAGTTATATATTAATTATATTACTATGTCAATGTTAAATAACATTGTTATGTTATAGATATGATGGAAAAGTAGGGGTATGCTAAGTTTTGCTATGTAATGTTAGGTACTTTATCGATATTACGCACTGAACTTTGTCAGTGATAGAAGTTTATTCATGTGTAAGGTATGATAAGTAAGTTATGATACCTTATGTTCTTAGTTCAGGTAAAGCTATGCAGGCTTTATAAATGTTAAAACTTTGTGTTAGCATTTATTCGTCGATTAGAGGGATAGATAGTTAGGTTATTATAAATTTTTGTTACGTTTTGTTAAATATTACTATATTAGTGTAAAATTAACACTGATATGTTAGATTTATGTTTGAAAGTGGGATAAGGTTAAGTTTTGTAAGGTAATGATAGCTGCTTTACCGATAATATGCCGTGAATTTTGATAATGCTTGAAGTTTATTCATACGTAAGGTGTGTTAGATATGCTATTTTTTATGTTATAAGCATTAAAGAACAAAATGATTTAAATTAAATTTATGTTGTGACCATACAAAATACAAAAAAACTTATTTTTATGTAATGTTTGTGTAGCATTGATACTTAAATATGACTTTAATCACTTATGGCTGATATTTTTAATATAAAAAAATTAGTATAAACATAGAATGTTTTTTTTTAATAATTTTATGTAATGTTTATACAAGAAGAATATTTTTAGGCTACGTTGTGCAAATAATTAAGCTTAAATAGGACCTTAATCATGATTTAATCATGACTTTAATCACTTATTCAATTGATCACTGGTGATATGGACGGGGTGGGACATGTGGTTGATTAGAGTTTGATCTTTTGATCAATTGATCAATTGATATTTTTTAATAAAAAAGAAAAAAAATTGATAAAAGCATAAAATGTTCTAATAAATTATATGCTATATTCATACAAATAACATATTTTTATGTTATGTTTATGTATAATACATGGCCAAATATGACTTAAAGCAATAAGTCAATAGAGCATGGAAGGGAATGCCATGGGGTATGGGATGAGATAGAATCTTTGCGCTACTGCTTTACTATTTTAGGGTCAATAAAGTAGTTTTTTAATAAAAAATTAGTAAAAACATAATGTTTAAAAAACTTTTTTAATAAAAGATAAAATTTTAGTAAAAAAACTTTCAATAAAATAAATAAACTTTTATAAATAAAAAGCTTTAAAATAACAATTTAAAACAAATAAGTAAAATTTTAAAAATAAAACATAAAATAATGAAAACTTAACAAATAAAAATCTTTGCAAAATAAAAAACATAAAATAAACAAATAAAACTTTTAACGTTATAGAAATAACAGTCATGTGATCAGTAAGATGGCGTGAGGTTTGGATAGATAATGTATTAAGTAAATTCTCTCTATAATTAATGTGTGTGTGTGTATGTGTGTGTGTGTGTGTGTGTGTGTGTGTGTGTGTGTGTGTGTGTAGCATTTATTCGTAGTTCAGTATGTTAGGCAGATTAGGTTATGATAAATTTTTGTTAGGTTTTGTTAAACATTATTATATTAATGGGAAATTAACATTGATATGTTATAGATATGATGGAAAAGTAGGGGTATGGTAAGTATTGCTATGTAATGTTAGGTACTTTATCGATATTACACACTGATCTTTGTCAGTGTTAGTAGTTTATTCATACGTAAAGTATGTTAGGTTTGTTGTGATACATTATGTTCTTCGGTCAGGTAATTTTATGTTAGCTTTGTTGACAAGTTAAAACTTTGTTCATGTTGCTAATTATTCTTGGTAATGAAAAGTTAAAGGTTTTAAAGTCTCTTCGTGAATATATGTTAAAATGAAACCATGATTACATGTTTGCTAGTACAGTCGTTCCTCATAGAACGCGGTCTCGCTCGGTCTTGCACCATCAAATCCACATACATTCTTTCCACACTCTTCTCACATCCATTTCAACAGTTACGAAATCGAAATCCCTATTCATTATTCTATGCAGATTTCCCGTAATCTCATTCTTAACCTTACGTTCTTCCTTCCGGAAAAGCTTCCTATTCCCTTGTGAGCCCCCATTCATCTATCTTCCAAACTGTTCGCTTACCTCATTTTTTATCCTACGTATGCAACTGTTAGTCTTCCTGTTTTTCTCCTTATATAATTTCAAACATCATTTGCTTTTAGTACATTTAACCACGCCCTTTTTTACTTTCAACCGCTTGTATTAACTCTTCATTCCACTCTTCACTGTTGAGATTCTTACATCCTACATTAGCACATTCACATACTTCTATTACACTACTAACACAGATTTCCTTCATTTGCTTCCAGATTTGTTCAATGTTATCTTGTTCACATTCAACTGATTTATTCGCAAGTGTTCTTAAATACTTTTCCTTATAACATGGTTCACTTAACTTCTAATTCTTAATTCTTTCCACTTCCTTCCTTACCTCTTTCCTCCCAATCTGAGCCTCCCCTACTAACTTAATCTTACATAAAATAATATAATTATCCGATAATCGTATCCCCAGCCTCCTCACTGATTTAACATCCATCGCACACTTCAACAACACAAATCAATCATGCTTTTCATTTCGATACCATCTCTACTTACCCTAACTCTAGTAAACTTACGAATATTCTTGTGCTTAAAGAAAGTATTACTTACATACATACCTCTTTCCTCACAGAAATCAATCAACCTATTACTATTCTCATTTTCTTCCGTAGCTCCCAATTTACTTGTTATATCATCCCTTTCTGATCACCTATCTATACATTTTGATTGCCCAACACAATCAATCTGTAAGCTCTACTCACCTCATCTAAAAAACGTCTTTTCATATTATC
>JABUQX010083917.1:0-49139 GCA_015478945.1 Trachelipus rathkii | reverse complement strand
TTTTCATAAAAATATAAGTCATTTTTTTATTTGCCAAGATTTTGGGGACAAGTGCCCCCCTGTACGCCCATGATAAAAGTATTGTTTACAATTGCCAGCTGATCCGATGGGCGCGCTCGGCCGTTTTCAGGTACTCATAATTTCCTGTTCTCTGATTGTTAATGTAATTTTTTTCAATTCAAAGCGTTTCCAAGTCGATTTTGCACACGGGCTTCTGAACGCAGCTTATTAGTATATTCCTTTTTACTTAATAAATTTATGCATCCGCTTAAAATTTTGGCTGGCAGAACTAAGAGCTCACAGATGAATGACAAGATGCCAGATACTTCTAGAGCAGGGGTGTCAAACTCATTTACCGTGGAGTGCCACACTGACTACAAAACAGTCCTCATGGGCCACAATATATAATATAAATATAATATATATAATATATAATATATATATATATTATAAAATATATAATTATAATTATATATATATATAAATAATATATATATATATATATATATAATATATAACGTATTTAATTATAATAATTGAATAAATTTGATAATAAGAATTATCTTGAAAAAATATTTGTTGTCATGGGCTGGCCGCATGGGAAAGCTTGATGGGCCGCATGCGGCCCATGGGGGCCGCGGTGATACTCCTGTTCTAGAGAGGGGACTCCGACTTGTTAATCAGAACGAAGTTTTAAGTTAGAAAATTAGCTGCGTTTCAGAAGCCCATGTGCATAATCGGAACTCGGAAACGCTTCAAATTAAAAAAATTACATTAACCAATCAGAGAACAGGAAATTTTAGTACCTGGAAACGGCCGAGTGCGCCCGTCGGATCAGCTGGCAATTGTAAACAATACTCATACTTATATGTATCTATTTTATGAAGTGACGATATATTAGTATCCTTTAATATAAAAAGTTAACAAAATATTTAAAATTTGGGCAAAAGCCATTTCCGACGCATGTTTTGTAAAAAGATTTGTTTGTAAAAAAAAGTCTTCCTGGCAGCCCGCCCGTTTATTAATCCTCGAAATCGAATTGAGGATTTAACAACGGACGCCTGACTGTGTCGCTTACGTGACGTATTAGAGTGCGCAAACGGTTCTGGAAACGATGCATGTGCGCCTGTGTGCCCGCCCGGGCTGCAGTCGGGCTTCTGGAAAAGCAGCTTATGTAAGGTGTAGCTAAAGTCGAAAAGTTCCACTTCCGGCCGGAACTTTTCCAAGGTTCCAGAAAGTTCCGGTTCCGGTCGGAACCAAAAATTCTGGTTCTGGTACATCCCTAATATATTATATATATATATATATATATATATATATATTATATATAATATATATATATATATATATATATTATATATATAATATATAATATATATGTAAAATGAAGGAGAGATTAGGAGTTTTTGATGGATATATAATGGAGTGAGTGAGGAGGAGGAGAAGATACAGGAGGTGGTGAGGTTGTTTGCGGAAGAGTTGGGTGAGCAGGGATGAAGATGAATGTACATAAGACAGAGATATTAATGGTAACGGGAGGAAACAATGAAGGCATGAGGATGATGGTGGGGAAGAAGAGGTGAAGGCGGTGGATTCCAGCATATATTTAGGTGGATGTTTTAACAGGGAGGGAAGATGTGGAGGAAAGATTACTAGAAGAATGGAAAAATATGGGCAAGCTATGAAAGCACTGCACCCATTGATGAAGGATGGAAATGTTGGAATGGAGGTTAAAAAGGTAATCTTCGTAAGTATATGACTCCGATTCTGCTGTATGGTGCTGAACCGTGGACTACTACGAGAAGGGAGGAGAGTAGAATACAAGCGGCAGAAATGAGGGCTCTGAAGCAAATGACTGGAAAGAAGCAAGAAAGAAAAACAGAATAAGGAACGAAGTAACCAGAGAACACTGTAGGAGTGAAGAACATTATACTGAAGATGGATGTGGGAAGACTGAGATGGTGGGGACATCTGGAAAGGATGCAGCCTGATAGAATGGTGAAAAGAAGAAGGGAATGTACACTGGAGGGAAGAAGACCAAGAGGTAGACCGAATAGGTGGAGGATTCTCTAAAAAGATGCCAGCTACAGACTATGAGATGGTTAAGAGAAAGAGGAGTGGGCCTGGAGAGAGATTGTTGGAGAAGGACCCTCACGCGACTGACAGGATGAAATCCTTCCTGGGAGAGGAAACAAGTATATTATATATATATATTATATATATATATACTATATAATAATAATATATATATAATATATATATATACTATATATATATATATATATATATATATATGATATATATATATATATTATGCTCAAATGTAGGAGCGACGGAGTCGCATGCGAAGTCGCGCACATCGGGGATCGACCTAGTTCGGAGTCCTAGGTAGAAATACCTTAGAATTCCCCTCCTTGGAATAGGCTATGCCCGTGAGTGTGAACCTTTTTATTAATATATATATAATATAAATATATATATAGATATATAATATAATATATAATATATATATATAATTATATATATATATATATATATATATAATATATAATATATATATATATATATATATATATATACTTCGTGTATATATAATATTTTATTGGAGATCATTTAAATATAAGCCGGCCGCCCGCCACCGGGCGGTTGTCCACAGGTCAAGAGAGAGGATATAGAAAAGTCGGCACTGGGGCGTCAAGAAGCTGGGCACTCAGAAGGAGGTGCTCTATTGTATTTTGAGAATTGTAGCATCTGGTGCAGGTGGGGAGGTGATGTTGTCTAGTTTAAATCCTATTTAATTGCTATGGAGTCATCGGGTGGTGACCCTGGATCTGCACCGAGCGATGCGTCCATTTGGCCGCTTCGGACAGCGTTTTCTTCTCTAGGGGAAAGTTTTGGGGAGGGGTATTTAATAAAGTGTTATTGGGGATTTTGAAGGTAAGGTTTGTTAGTGGTATGGAATGTGAAGTCATGCCTTTTGGGAGGGCGGGGGAATTATTAAGTTTGTCTGTAATAGAATTTGCTGGTGAAGGTAAGGGATTTTAGCTTTGTCAAGGGGATTGGAGAGAATTTGGTGACAAGGGTGGTTGGGTTACGGGTTTTCTGATAGAATTGAGTCCCCACCATCTCCAGATGTGTGGAAATGGTGAGGATGGAGGCTTCATCGTGTAAATGTTGGATTGGGTGGTTTTAGTGCAACCCGTGATAATTCTAAGGGCTGTGTTTTTGTGAGATTTGTAATTTATTTGTGTGTTCGATTTTGAGATGCTGGGAACCATGCTGGTGAGGCTTAATTTAAGTTGTTCTAAGAAGTTGCTTATAGATAGTAGTGAGTGTGTGTTACTGTAGCAGTTGTGTTGGGAAAGGGTTCAGAGGGTGTTAGTTTGTTCGTGAGTTGTGGAAGTAATTTGCAATAGGTGAAAACGTCATGTGGGGTCGTAGTATGTCCTAGCTATTGGGGGTTTTGTTAAGGAGGGGTTTATGGTGTTCGAGTAATTAAGGATGGAGGGAGATTGATGACAGTCAGGTGTTAAAAGGTGATACCGAGGACTTAAGGGGGGATGCGTCATTCTGTGGTGGTGATTAACCAGTTTTCTAAAGATGTAAGTATTCTTGGTATGTTTGTGGCTGTGTTTACAATCTGTGTGTTGGGAAATAAGGCTGATGTTGTCTGCATAAATGATAAGTTTGGTGGAGTGGTGAGTTGGGGTGGTAGGTCTGCAGTGAAAAAGTTAAATAAAAATGGAGAGAGAATGGCTACTATTTTAGATTTCATTTTGTAATTGTTAGAAATTTTGTTTTTGTATAAGACTTTGCAAAACGGTTGGTGAGGAAATTGGAAAGCCATTTTTTTGTAATATTTTCTAAAAGGGAATGGAGGATTTTTTGAATAAGGATGTTTGTGGGGACGGTGTCAAATGCTGTCTATGTCTATTGCGTGGAGTATAGATCTATGCGGAAGAGTATTGTGAAGCCATTAATGAGTGTTGTGTGGAGAGTAAGGTGAGGGCTGTAGGTTAGTAGAGTGGTTAACTTTTAAATCTGTGTATGGAAGTTGGGAGGAGAGGAATAGATTGGGGAGAAATTTTATTTAATATTAATTCTAATAATAATACTGAGGGAACAAAGCAGAGAAATTGAGTGATAGAAGGAGGGGGTTGGGTCTTTTTTTGGTTTGAGTTTAGGGATTTTGTATGCTTGTTTCCAGATTAGGGGAATGTAGTTGAGTTGCCGGGATTTATTGAAGATTTATGTGATTAGGAGGATTGCTTTTCTCCAAGGTGTTTTATGTGCAGGTTGGATATTAGGGAGTCTGGACCTGATGCTGTTGAATTTTTGAGGTTTTAATCGGTTTTGTATCATATTTGTGAATGGAGTAGGGGTGGAGCGTCTAGTTTGAGTTCTGAGTTGTTTTTGTTTTCCTGTTATCGGGGTGTGTTGGTTGCGGGAGTTCTTAGCGTAATGTTTGGCGAGACTGTCTGGATTGTGTTAGGGAAGGGAGGAGTATGGGTAAAGATGCGGATTTGTGGGATGTGGGGGTTGTTTCGTGGAATTGTTAACTTTTTGCGATGACTTGCCAGGTTTTCTTATTGTCCTTGCGCGAGATGTTTTGTTGTAGGTATTCAGAGAATTTTTAGTAGTGTTGGTGGTTATGATTAGAGATTTGGTGTTTAGGTTTGTTATTTGGTTAGAAATGGGGGGAGGTATATGAGTTCGGAGGAGTTTCTTGTTTAATGAGTTGGCTGATGTTCGGGGTTTAGTTTGGGATTGTATGATTTTCGCTGTGTTATGTGAGGTTTGCAGATTATGAGTTTTGTTAAAATGAAAAAGTAGTGATGGAGGTGAGAAGGATGTTTATCGTGGATTTGTTTGGGGTGATGGAGTTTCAATATAAGTAGAATGCGAGCCCAGTTTGCTTTTTAGGGTATGAATAGTTGTTTTTGGGGGGGAGGGGGGTTGATGGGGGGAATTTAGGGAGTAAATAAGAATAGGAAGGTGTCCGATTGTAGTCAGAATGGTGGTCCCATGTAATAAGTGGTGTAGCAGGAGGGGAACAAAATGTGGACGTCTGGAATTAGGGGATTGGTTGACTTGCGGGAGGGATTCAGTGGGGTTTTGAATAAGGAATTTAGGGATTTAATCGTTAAGAGATGATGGTTGCCTCGGGTCAGAAGGGTAGTCTTTGTACCAGGCAATGTGGTGGGCATTAAAATCTCCTCCGAGGATGAGATTTGGGATAGTGGATAAAGTGTTATGGGGGAGTGAGGTTATTGGTGGGGTTTGGGAAGTGGGTGGCGAATATAGAGATTGATGATATTATAAAGTGTCCTTGTTCAAAGGAGCGACAGGATTGGATTTTATTAAGCATTTTGGATTAATAGATGGAGGGTGTCGGGGTTGGGTTGTGGAAGAGTAATATTGTTCTGGACGAGTTGTAGAGGGAGTGTTGGGGCGGGTGGGAGGAGAAGAGATAGTTCAAACCATAAAATGTGGGGAGTGGGGTATTTTGGGGGAGCGGAGCTCTTGAATGATGGCTATATGGATATTATGTTTTTTAAGACATTAAGACATTAAGAATATAGAGACAGTAAAAAGCCACATGGGCCTATCAAGACTGGAAATGGTTGCTGGTGGATGGTTGAGTTCTATTGATTTATTGGTTGTTGGTGGATGGTTGAGTTCTATTGATTTATTGGTTAGGCCATTGATATAATTGTAGTATGTGAGAGTTTAGGGGTTAGTTGGGGGAGGGGGGATTTGAATATTAGTGGGAGGTTGCATATTGCACAGGAGAAGCCTGTGTTATCTCTGGGAGATTTTGGATTGGGGAGCAGGTCAGGTGAACCCACCCGAGGCTGCTTTTGCATTGAATGCTGTTTAGTCCAACTATTAGTTGGCATATGGGGCAATAATAAATATATATATATATATATATATATATATATATATATATATATATATATATATATATATATATATATATATATATATATATATATATATATATATATAATTTTTAATTAAAACTTCAAAGAGAAACATCTGCATCCTCATCTACTTTAAGATCCGCATCCGCAAACAGTCAAATTTGATATCCAGTCCATCATAATAATATATATAGTATATATATATTATATATATATATTATTATATATATATATATATATATATATATAATAGATTATATAATATATATATATATATATATATATATATATATAATAAATTAATATATATATAATATATATATATATATATATATATCAAATACTTTCAATGCATAACCTAAAATCCTCTGACTATTCTGTTATAAATTTAAAGAGATCAAAGATGTGAGAGGGTAGGCTAGTTTAATTACCTCACTACTTCCAACAGGTAGACTAGATGAAACTGTGCTAATCTGTAGTTTTGATTTACAGGAATCAGTATGTTTTCCATTACTTAAAGACTGAGAGTCTGCACCTGTTACAGAGGTGAAAATTATTTCTGGTTCATCATCCTCTAGTCCAGAATGATCTGCAGTAGTAGTTTGAGTTGCTACTGCATTCGTGGTAGGAGGTTTAGCAGTATTATTTAATAAACTCTCATATGATTCTGATGTATTGACACTAACAACAGTTTCTACTGACAATGGTGCTGAGGATGGAAGGGGCAATTGTCTTTGTGAAGTTTCTGGATGGTGAGACACATGAACATCTGGTGGATGACTTGGCAAAGGTATGGAATTAACATGTAATGTCTGATGTTGATGCCTTGTCAACTGAACTTGATACATTGGCTGAGACAAAGCTTGCTGATTAATTGCAACCAGGGGCGCACCAACACTCTGTAACTGCACTGGATTAGAAGTGAGAAATATTTCCATACTGGAAAATGATGCAATTAGAGGTTGGGATTTTGTTCCTTCATTGTTGTTTAAAACTGGAGGTTGAATGGATTGAAGATTAGTTTCTTGCTTTATTGGCTGTTGCTGCTGCTGTTGTTGTTGTTGTTGTTGTTGTTGTTGTTGTTGTTGTTGTTGTTGTTGTTGCTGCTGCTGTTGCTGCTGCTGCTGCTGCTGTTGTTGTTGTTGTGGTTGAACTTGTTGCTGGGTTGGATGAACTTGATTCTGACCTTGAATTTGACCAGTTGTTGGTGGATGATGATGGAGGTTCTGTGTCACCTGCATTCCAGTTATAGTTTGCTGAGTTAGAGAAGAATGTTGATGAGAATGTAATGACTGGTTCTGTTGATGACCTTCTTCAACCACTTCACAAAATTGAAGAGGGGAAAAGAGATCTTGCGTATATGATGCATTTTCATTTACTGATTCAGCCATAATTAAAAATAATTTTATTAATAATAATAATAATAATAATAATAATAATAATAATAATAATAATAATAATTTAGACCATATCAATATCTGAAATAAGAGAAATATATATATATATATATATACATATACAGGCGTCCTATATATATATATATATATATATGAAGATACTTTGAATATGTGACTATAAAAAGACCTAGGTTATATATATATTCTGCTATTTATATATATATATATATATATATATATATATATATATATATATATATATATATATATATATATATATATATATATATATATATATATATATATACTTTATACAGGCGTCCTTCATAGAATGTGGGGGTTAGGTTCCTGACCTCCCGCATTATAGGCGACATCACATATAACTTTAACCACCCTGAAAAATCATTGATTTTAAAATTTTTACCATTGTATAAGGTGAATAAAATAGCAGCAGTATTTTATTTATCCTTAATAATAATTTTACAAATTTGCAGATATAATGTTATTTACAGTACAGTGTATAAACATTTTATTGACTAGTTAATAGTAGAATATTTATTACATTACAGTACAGTACTATATGTATCTTAAATTGAATAAAAAAAGTTTTTTAAATGAAAAAAAATATACAATGTATAAACCTTTATAAATTTTGAGATAAATTTTTTTTATACTTAATTGAATACCCTAAGTACCAGAGTTGCATTGGGCAACTGCCCGGGGAGCTGCCCACCAACCCACCCGGGCTGGGCTTTTTATACAAAAAAAACAGGCAAAATGAAAGGCAGGTGTCTTATAAAAAATTATAACATAGATTGATATAATTATTAAGAACCGAGATAAAAGAACAGAATTATTACATATATTTACAATGCAATTATAGTATTATGGCTAGAAATATTGTATTGTATTTATTGATCACTTTTCAAAGTGGGTAACGGTGGTACCGATAGCGGACAAATCCAGTTTAAATGTATCCAAGAAATTTGAACATCAGATACTTCCGTTTATTCCAAAAGTACCAAAGTGTCTTCTTACAGATAATGGCACCGAATTTACATCTCATATATTTCAACAAGTGTTACAGGAGTACAATATCAAACATGTCTGTACATCTCCACTTCATCCAGCTAGCAATGGAGTTTGTGAGAGATTTAATCATAGTTTGATTCAGATACTGAGGTGTTTAAGTTTGGAACAACCTGCAAATTGGGATGAGGAATTGACCTTGTCGATTTTGATTTACAATAATACAGTTCATAGTGCTCTGAATATGTCTCCTTCAGATTTCTTACTACATACGGCCCATTCAACAAGCCATACTTATCCCCAATACTGGAAAGATGGTAGTGTTAATTTTCGCCCTTATAAAAAGGGACAAAAGGTGGCTAGGAAAGTAATTCGAACTGGTCCTAGTACTGTAATGAAATTTTGTAGTAAATGGGAGGGTCCGTTTGTAATTGAAGAAGTGCATATGAATAGGGTAACCTATATGATTCAAAGATTTAATAAACCTGATGATAGATTGTAAAAAGTACATTTTTCCCATTTGCGAGGATGGATTGACATCCCCAGATATTTACGAAAATATCTTGCCCGTTGTTGGGGGTGCTGTCCAGTGTCTCCAGCTCTTCCCAAAAATAGTATATATATTTATATATATAAAACATGCAATGACGTACATCAAGAATGTGTGGTTTTTTAATTGTTTTCTTTATTTTAATATGATGCATCTAATAATTAATTGTTCTTTCCCATTCTTCTAATGACGATTTCTTTAGGCTCTTAAACATAAAAGTAGCTAGGCACTTAACAGGTTTTGTTAAAATTTAATAGCACAAAATCACATCATTTCTGTGCTCCTGTGCAAGCTGTTGAATTGAATAACATTCAACATTCAAGATAATAATACACCTGGAACAAGTAAGATTTAATGAATATTCCATATTAGATTTCTAATACTTTTTCCTTTATAGGTGTGTGATAACTCCATTTACAATGAATGTCAAGGTATAAATGAGATTTTGTTCTTCTCTTTTCAGATTGTTGTGTCATCAGAAACAGTATATTTTCCAGAAGAAACGTCACCCTAATTGAGGGATTTCCATCTCTAAGGGTAGGCTTTTCATGATAATTATTTACGCACAACAATCATATTATTTACCTTTTCATATCTTAGGTATTGAGTAACTGATGATTTTTGGAGTATAATGTATTTTCTTTCTATCATTTCAACAGGTGCCATTCCTGGGGCTTAAGTGCCATTCCTGGGGCTTAATTGCCATTCCTGTGCTTGATTGCCTATCGCCATTACTGGTGCTTACTTGCAATCCTGTTGCTTAGTTGTTTAATAGCAATCCTGTGCTTAATTGCTTATCGCCAATCCTTGGCTTAATTTAAATCCAATTGAAGCTTAACTGCTCATTCTTCAATCGTCCAATCAAGAAATGACAATCACTTGAATTCAATACCAGCGTGAAATTCCAACCGTCCAAACCAGATATCTACAAGTTGGGTATTAATCTTTTAGTGCATCCATAGCATAACACACCTAACCCTACTAGTTGTTCCATATAATGAGTAAACTAACCTTAAAGCTGAAACGTCTTTCCGAATTTATGGATAACTTTAATTTCTAGATACTTCCGATTGTGTAATACAACGGAAGTTTCTACTGTACTGAATTACAGGATCTTTATGATCGTTTTGTAAATATATGCGTACTGTTTCAACGAGTTCTATTCAATTTCATTTACACATTTAGTTCCCTCCTTAAAAGATAAGGAATAATAAATATAATAAAAAGGAATCCTCTATTTCATTCACCATAAGCTGATTAGTAAATATTTAAATTGGTCTTTTGAAAGAATTCAAGATTGAATTGCCAAATATATGTGGAATACTGGACTTGGGTTTATCAATTCTCAGTAGTCGTTAGGTAAAGCTAGCTCTAATCAGGGTGGTGGTAGAATATAGGACTAATCCAAATAGACAACTAACCACTCTTACTGTAGGAACAGGTAATAGTTTCTCAGTCCATCTAATTAATATTATAACATCATTTTTCAATCTGATAGTCCCTCTTAGTCGTAGATTATAGCCACGGGTTTAGTAACAGATTTTAGCCTTAGTTTTCTTCTTAAATTTAGGGTATGAATGTTTAAGGGGGTTTTCTCTTTTTCTCATTGTCTAACTGGGTATTTCTTATTTCGTTCGGAGCGCATTAGATTTTCCCTTTGGGTTTTTAATGCATGCCACCCTCCCTTACATCAACGAATCTGAAGAATCTGGTGAGCGGAGACGTATTAGTGTTTCAGATAACGATAAAATCATCAAGAATGGGACAGAATTACCTAATCAAAAAAAAATAACCACAACCAATATAAACAAAGTAACAACAAAACTAGTTGAACCGATGAGAATGTGACTGCAACAGTAGCTTCTCTTCGACGATAGCGTCCTGTATGCCACGAAGGATTGAACTTTGTTGCGAAGCATACAAAGCTCCATAGTTAACCTTATCCAAAATCTTCCGTACTTCTGTCCTTAGGAATGCAGCTTGCTAGTGATCAACCGGAATTGATGATGGAGGATACCATGAATTCACAGTTACTGGATTGTTAAAAGGATTTTGTTCCAATACTGAAGATGAAGAACCAGGTATGTGTGCTGGAGGAACTACAGATAGTGAAGGTAACGTTGCAAATGACGCATCACCTAGTCGTCTCTCCATATCTGTCAATGTTTGAGAAGTAGAAGGATATAATGTGACAATATGCTCTCGAAGAATACGCTCCCTTTCTTCGCTTCTTGAAGGGGCAGAGAGCCTCCTATGATCAAAGGTTTTTTTTGGTCGATCCGTTTGTCTGGATAGAGTATTGGAAAAGAAATTCCGATATTTGCGGAAGAATTGTCTTAGATACAATTTAGTTGCATGCAAACCATCAGAGAGCAAAGGAGAATCCAAGAAAGTTGTTTTCTTTTTAAGATACTTGCCGTGGGGTGTAGTTCTATACTCCTTGCTGCGTTTATGGGTACCATAATGGTAATCAAATACTTCGCTCCCACGAAAAGTGGTCTTATCGATCCACCTGTAGCGTGAATAAGCCAAGTCCTCGAATTTTATGAAGGAATTGATAGTGTGTTCTCGCATCATCTGAGGTGACAAGGTTTCATCATCCTTCAGATGATCACCGAAGGCGGGTCCCCCATGCTTTCATTATGCGTTTTTGGTTGAAAGCATACATATCCTGATTGGAGGAATGAGGAGATACACTCGTACCCTAGGGTTCTTTTCTCTAGCACTTTTAGTGATCTGTTCCATTATCCCTGGGACGTGTTCTACTGAAAAATCAGTAATCGGTGCAAGAACTGTAGCGTGAAGGCTTCCATTGGAGATTTTTGTCTTTTTCCAGGCAATGGGAGTTAGAGCCCATATTAAAAGAAAATCTACATCAGCCGGCATATGTTTTTTGACGCAGTCAAGACACTCAGGGATGGTACGTCCGGACCCAAAGTCAACTTTTACACGGATATCAAATTCTTCTCTAAGCGAGTTCTTCTCGCGGCGGAGTTGATCCAGCTCGCTCGTGCCAATGGCTAGAAGAGTCATCATAACTGTAAGGAAGAGAAGAATTTGCACTTTCTATTACTGCATCCGTGTATTATGTTTTTTAACAAAAAGGAACTTGTTCCATATAATATATACATTTATTTTATCTTTTTAGATATATTTTCAATATTTATTTTTTATTATTAATTTCTTTATATACATATTTAATTCAATTCAGATAAGCAATAAATTGAGTAATTGAATAGAATAATAAACATTCTAGTGAATATATTAAATACTGAAGTTTTTAAATTTAACTATTTTGCATTATTTAATTACTATTTAATTTCATTAATTCATTTATTTTACATTTTTATTATTTAATTTCCTTAATTATTTATTGTAATTGAAATTTTTCTAAATTATTTTTAAGCTTTATCTTTGACTTCACATACAAAACATAGTGTGTTTGGTGTTTTTCTAAGAAGGAAAAGTGTCAATATTTCAATAAAGAACATGAGTTGCTGGTCAAACATAGAAGTAAGTTTGCTGCAAATGGCAAATCATTAACTCTGATCTCAGATCATTATAACATTGTTAGTAAATGGAATGGATGTGTACCTAACAGGGTGTTTAGTCGGAACAGTCCGATAATGCTTTATTTTTATTGATATGTTAATAATCATAAAATAATTATAGAAACCAACAACTCTGCTCTTAGATAGAAGTTAATTTAGAATTATAAGATGATAAAGAACCTAGTTTATACATGTTGTTTGTATCCTAGTGAAGATGAATAGTGAAATGAGGTGAATGCTTGTTTGTAATTTCATCGCTCGAGTGAGCTAAGCACAACCCATACCACACAAGGTCAATCAACTATCACTCAGAATACCCACATGCACAATCACATTTTCTCCACTGTCATACACTCAATAAGTTAAAACACCAACAAAACCAAAACAGTAAATGACAAAACAACTACTACACAACAATGAACATGAAACATTGAGATATGTTGAATCTATCTTACACTTATGCAATGATATAATGATGCTATGACATGTTCATTCTTCATTGTTTCGCTTACGGCGAACATATTCTAAAGGAGTTTCCATAACATTCGGTATATCTTCGACTGGTCCCATACCACGGGTAAACGGCCGACGTGGGAAGTTGAATCTTTCCAGATCTTCTCTATCTATGTGAACCATTTGTAAATCACTATTGTCCAATTGGATGTTGGTAGGATCGCCAAGAACCTCACCAACTACTGTATATGGAGCTGGTGGTGTTGCAGATACAGACAGAGAAGTCCCTTGAAGAACTGGTGACGAATTCGGTAGGCCGAAATGGAAACCCGAGAAATCAGTCCGATTTGCATCCTCTGTAGCACCATCGCTACTAAAATGGAATGGTGAAATAGGAGGAATGCTAACACAGGATTCATCAAAAACCGCCGAGGGATTAGGTCGGTCCTTGAAATATTGATTCAGGAAAGACGATCCTTCAATATCCACAGTATGGAAAGATAGTCGATCTGGATTTGGAAACGCTGATGGCAAATGTGAAAAGAAAGTCGGTGAAAAACTAACGTGACCAGGAGACACGAGAACAGAAGGCACCCGGAATTGTGGAGGATACTCATGCGTGTAAAAGTCATGGTAGTCCACCAATAAAGATTCTGTAGGTGTCGGAATACTCGTAGAATATGGTATTGCATCAGGTATACGACATTCTGAAGATAGAGGTGCCGAATAGGAGGTTGGCATCAGAACCAAGTTTTCGGAAACATCATCCCTTTCCATGGGAGGTTCCCTAAAGGTGACTCTAAACGACAACCGTGGGGGTGAACACACTGTTGGTGAAAGTATCGGACTTCCTTTAAAAGGCGATGATGATTGGAGAACAATTATATTTAATTGTTTGACCTGTTCCCCCAAATCTGGGAAATTCGAAAACACCTCCATGGGAATAGGATTTGCAGGAAGGAATCCTTCAAAATCATCCTCATATTCTTCCTCATCCAGCAAATCAAACATCTCTTCAACTTCCTCCTCCAATACTGCTATTCTGTTTTCATTGGAGATACAGATGGAATCCTCTGCCTCTTCCTCGTCGTCTTCATCTGCAAAGAACTTCTCACGTGCTTCCGGATTACGGGACAAATACTTGCGAAGGTATGTTGGAATGTCAATCCACCCCCGCAAATGTGAGAAATGGACTTTTTGTGACCGGTTGGTTGGGTCATTCACACGTCTAATAAGGTAAGTAACCCTGTTATCATTTACGTCTGCGACAATGTAAGGGCCTTCCCACCAATTTTTAAACTTTGTATGGTGCTATGTCTGGTGCGAATCACTTTTTTAGCCACCTTCTGTCGAAGGGTCGAAAATTTGCACTTCCTTCCTTCCAATACTGCGGAAAGCTGTAAATTGGTGAATGGGGTTTCTGTAATATAAAATCTGAAGGTGACATGCCGAGAGCACTATGGGAAGTATTGTTATATATAAGAACGGACGCAGAGAGTTCCTCATCCCAACCAATAGGGTGTTCTAGAACCAAACATTTAATAATCTGGATCAGGCTTCTATTAAAACGTTCGCAAACACCATTACTGGCCGGGTGGAGCGGCAAAGTACGAATGTGTTTGATATGTTCTAGGAGGACATTTTGAAAAATTTGTGACATGAACTCGGTTCCATTATCTGTAAGAATTTGGTTTGGAACCTTTGGGAGAAATAGAAGTATCTGATGTTTTAACTTTTTGGAAACCGTAGAACTAGATTTATTGGACAATGGGACCACAGCGACCCACTTGGAGAAGTGGTCTATAAGGACCATGCAATATTTGTTGCCAGAACTTGTCTGTGGAAACTGCAACAAGTCCATCGCACATAGGTCAAAAGGGTATTCAGCCAATATCTTCAACATAGGTGGAGTCATTATTGAAGAAAAGGTTTTCTGTCTCTGACAAATCGGACAACAACGAACGATGTTAGAAACTACCTGGTTCACCCTCGGATTCCAGAACTGTTTATAAATCAGTTGGAGGAGTTTGTTACGACCTATGTGAGCTCAAGAAAAGTGTAACTCTAATACAATATGCACAAGGAAATCAAGAGAGATGACATACTGCATTTCTCCCGACTTCAACTTGTGAAATAACATTCCATTCTCCATTACCAGCTGAGAACGATACTGTCTATATGCTCTATCAATTCTAAGCCAACTTTGCTTATCATCATTTCTCTGGAATGATCTGATAATCAGTCTTAGTCTTATATTCCTATTTTGGGCTTGGTGGTCCATAATGTCAATCTCGTTGATATTTGCATTAGTTATTATATCGTTACTCATCACTCTTACTGTACACACTTGTGGATATGTTTGGAAGCTTCTGGGGTTAATTCCCACAGCTACCACCTTTAGTTCATTATCTACTCGACGAACCAATTCCTTCTTGGCGAGATCCGGCATGAGTTCATTATCTCGAAGTGAGTAAGTACCCATTATTAGTGCATGTTTCATATGTTCTGAGGGTACTATGAAGAATTCGGTAGGTTGGGTTATATAACCACATTGAAATCTCAGCTTAAGATTCACAAACTGTTCAATTGCTATTCTATCGCTGCTGCCAAACCCACTGATAGCCCTCACCCCTACTTCTGCTGAAGGCAAGGGTTCTGCCGGTTTTATCAAACTTGCAATAACTGCAGCGCTCACCAGACTAACACCTGCCCCACTGTCGATCAAACATTCATAAATGTGGGGACTGTGGTCCTCAAGTGCAACACTGACAATGAGTGGATCTACATCGGCCTGACATAAATTTATGTCAACCACCATCTCATTTGAAAAATTATCCAGTCACCCACCCAATTTGACATGATAAATTCCATCAGTGCTGATTCCTGAAATGAACTCATGCTTTTCTTGGTTTTCTTGATGTACCTGCCTACTACTACTACTATCTACTACCTTTTCTGCCAAAAAACTACGACTACTACTACTACTATCGACTATTTCCTTTTCTACTAAAGAATGATTTTTACTCTGACTGCTTTTACTATTCCTATCACTACTTACTACTACTGGTTCTACAAGATCTACTAAAGGTTGGACAACTGCACTATGAACCACTAAGGTTGATACAGTATCTACAGGAGTATGTCCACCACCACTATCAGTAAGACTTACCTCTACAGAAATAGGACTATCACTAGTTCCTACAGATACTGGAGGACTAACTCTATTAATTACTGTACTATTTTCTGCTACTACTGAAAGAGAAGGATTACTGTTCCCAATTTCTGCTGGAGAAGCCAAATTAAAGTTTGAAGATGTACTCAAACTACTCTCCATCGGCTGGCTCACTTCCGTGGAGGCTTGGAGTTTAAAGACTCTGCTGCATTTTCTTCTTCTGGACCCATGCATCGACCTTCATAGTGAAGTTTTTTACAGTACCTACATGGGTTGAAATATTTTCTATCTGATCTGGGTGTATTACCATCTTGTTTGTTCTGTCCAGAGGCCTGAGATGATCTGTTCCGAGGTGATTCTCTCCTGGCACCCTGATCATTGCGCGGAGGAGTGTGATGGGTACAATTCATTCCAGCATGAGGACCTTTACAGAATGGGCACACTCGGCTAGAATTCTTTTGAGCTGCTCGAGGTGGCGATTTGGTTAATCTACACTCTGATCGGATATGTCCTCTCTTGCGACAGTAACTACAAATCCCTAAGTATTTGTAGCAATCATCCATTATATGCCCTACCTTATCACAATAATCACAAAACAACTCACCTCTATTTGGTTTTCCGTTACGACTGTTGGTTGATTGAGAATTGTTTTGATCACATTGATATCTGTTCTTACTGCGATCTGGTTTGGATGTAGGGTAGTAAGTCAGTGCCTTTGGTTTGTTTGCAGCATTCTGTTGTGACTGCAGTATATCAGACCATCCTGGACTGATCATATCAATTCTAATAGTTGAATCTAGATCTTCCTGTGGTCTGACCTCTCGGTTACTGTTATTTTCCGTTCCTGAATTGGAATTCATTCCTGATATTGCAGGTGTACTCCTCCCTTTGTTATAATTCCGATCGTACGAGTCTGCAAGGCTGACTAATTTTCTCCATGGAACGCGAATATCACTGTCTTCTTCTTGCTGTTTAATATAATCTGAAATTCTTTTTTCTACGTATGGAGGTAGACTGAGTAAGAAAGCCGTTCTTAAGGAATCGTGCTCCCTCATTTCCTGACCGCCATATGCCTTTTTTGCCAAATGTTATAATTGTATTGCGTACATTCGAACACTCTCATTTGGTGCTCTGTATGCGGAATGATACGCCTTCAATTTGTTTTCATCCTTCCGTTTTTCCTCTTGACGATACCAGGCCAATAAGGTTTCCTTTATTGATTCGTAGTTTCGGTCATCTTTTATGAGATTATACAATTGGAGGAACGAGCCTTCCAATTGCCTTCCCAATAATCGTAACCATTGATGTGGTGCGTTAGGATAGTTATATGAACAGTACTGTTCAAAATCTGCCATATAACTAATCAGATCCTGACCGGTTTCGTACTTATACTTACCCGGTTCTACCATTTTAACCTTTCGCGAATTCCTAGCTATCTCAGATAAAAGTATGATGGCCTGAGACAACAGCATTATCTGTCTCTCCATTATGTCCAGATTTGCAGGAGCAAAGAACTGCGTCGGTCGGCCTTCGTTTGGCATTGAAGTACCGGTATAAGCTGGTATATTTGTTGACACTGGAACATTAGGTGGCATACCATAATAGCCAGAAGTCAAAGGATCTGGTGTACCTTGACCTATGAAAGAAGAGACTTTTGGTGGCATTTGCAAGGGATTCATATATGTCTGCTGAGTCGCCTGAGTCGTATAGATCACATCAGTTGGTGATGCTCTATATATTGGTGCTGCTGTGGTAACCATCCGAGAAGCTTGTTCAGTTCCTGCTGAGATCGGTGATGCTATGGGTGACCCAAAATTCATCAATGAAAAATCAGTACTCAGATGATCTGTTGGAATTAGAGCAGCGACGCTGGGTTCAACCCTGGCGGACTGCTGTATCTGTTGCTGACGATGTTGAGCTCGTAGAATTGCAGCTTCTTCCTGTATATCTTCAAAACCTTTGGTTATGGTTGTAACCAATTCTTTCAAAGGTGCATCCACTTCGCCCCCCATCTGAGGAAAAGTTTTCAGTATGGGAAGTGGTGTAGGAACCGCTTTAAATTCCTGCTTATCCTTTTTCCCTTTCCTCTTTTTCAGTTTTTTCTCTAATAAATCTCAACATTTCTTCCTGTGTAGGAGGAGGCAATCCCTCAACATCCTCAACGTTCACATCCACCAACAAACCATAAGCCCCATCAACTTTCGACCTCTCACTCCCACCATTCTCAACCTCATCCATACCCTGCTTCCCTGAATTCCTGTGTGGAGAAGACATTATTAGACAAAATATATATCAAATATTTCAAATATATATCATGAATGAAAAATGGTTAGCAAGAAAGTAGGATTTTGTAAGAGAAGACGAAAATCTGGATATGCGTTAATTACAAAATAAAACAAATACTAATGCAAGCGAACGTCTCCGAATTATGGACAATACAACGTGGATGTTGGATCTATCAAACTCGATACTCGGTATATACCAGTATGCTACAAATCTAAGTTCTTATCCCACGACTATCTAAAGTAAGTATACTCTAATATTCCAATTAGTACAATATTAGTTATTAAAGATTTACAGTAAAGAAATTTTCATGTCCCTGTTCGAGCGCCACTAAATTTAAAGTTGATGTAAGAGAGGGTGGCATGCATTAAAAACCCAAAGGGAAAATCTAATGCGCTCCAAACGAAATAAGAAATATTCGGTTAGACAATGAGAAAAAGAGAAAACCCCCTTAAACATTCATACCCTAAATTTAAGAAGAAAACTAAGGCTAAAATCTGTTACTAAACCCGTGGCTATAATCTACGACTAAGAGGGACTATCAGATTGAAAAATGATGTTATAATATTAATTAGATGAACTGAGAAACTATTACCTGTTCCTACAGTAAGAGTGGTTAGTTGTCTATTTGGATTAGTCCTATATTCTACCACCACCCTGATTAGAGCTAGCTTTACCTAACGACTACCGAGCTTTCTTACCGAGAATTGATAAACCCAAGTCCAGTATTCCACATATATTTGGCAATTCAATCTTGAATTCTTTCAAAAGACCAATTTAAATATTTACTAATCAGCTTATGGTGAATGAAATAGATGATTCCTTTTTATTATATTTATTATTCCTTATCTTTTAAGGAGGGAACTAAATGTGTAAATGAAATTGAATAGAACTCGTTGAAACAGTACGCATATATTTACAAAACGATCATAAAGATCCTGTAATTCAGTACAGTAGAAACTTCCGTTGTATTACACAATCGGAAGTATCTAGAAATTAAAGTTATCCATAAATTCGGAAAGACATTTCAGCTTTGCGGTTAGTTTACTTATTATATGGAACTAGTGTGGTCAGGTGTGTTATGCTATGGATGCACTAAAAGATCAATACCCAACTTGTAGATATCTGGTTTGGACGGTTGGAATTTCACGCTGGTATTGAATTCAAGTGATTGTCATTTCTTGATTGGACGATTGAAGAATGAGCAGTTAAGCTTCAATTGGATTTAAATTAAGCCAAGGATTGGCGATAAGCAATTAAGCACAGGATTGCAAGTAAGCAACTAAGCAACAGGATTGCAAGTAAGCAACAGGAATGGCGATAGGCAATTAAGCACAGGAATGGCAATTAAGCCCCAGGAATGGCACTTAAGCCCCAGGAATGGCACCTGTTGAAATGATAGAAAGAAAATACATTATACTCCAAAAATCATCAGTTACTCAATACCTAAGATATGAAAAGGTAAATAATATGATTGTTGTCCGTAAATAATTATGAAAAGCCTACCCTTAGAGATGGAAATCCCTCAATTAGGATGACGTTTCTTCTGGAAAATATACTGTTTCTGATGACACAACAATCTGAGAAGAGAAGAACAAAATCTCATTTATACCTTGACATTCATTGTAAATGGAGTTATCACACACCTATAAAGGAAAAAGTATTAGAAATCTAATATGGAATGTTCATTAAATCTTACTTGTTCCAGGTGTATTATTATCTTGAATGTTGAATGTTATTCAATTCAACAGCTTGCACAGGAGCACAGAAATGATGTGATTTTGTGCTATTAAATTTTAACAAAAACCTGTTAAGTGCCTAGCTACTTTTATGTTTAAGAGCCTAAAGAAATCGTCATTAGTAGAATGGGAAAGAACAATTAATTATTAGATGCATCATATTAAAATAAAGAAAACAATTAAAAAAACACACATTCTTGATGTACGTCATTGCATGTTTTATATATATAAATATATATACTATTTTTGGGAAGAGCTGGAGACACTGGACAGCACCCCCAACACCGTAATAAAGAGCTCAGTGAAAAATTCTTTGAGGATGATGAAGATGACATAAGTGGAGATGATAAAATGGAAACTGATTCCGATAACACTTCAGAAACTGATATTGTTGAGATGGAGACTGAAGAAACCATAGAAGAATTGTCCTTGTTGATGATAGTTTTGAACCTATAGAAGAAGAAGCCAATTTTGAAGGATTTTTTCAATTTGGAACAATGTCCATGGAAACCTATAAAGATTTGCCCGATTTAACAGAGGGGCTTAACAAATTGTCAATGGGTGGGGGCGATGTCCCCCATTTGAGATTGCGTAGTCCTGATGTTGATGACATGATTTATAATGTTAATGTTGGGGTTAATTTTATATTACCTCCTGTTGAGGATTTTATTACCGAGGGGAGCTTAATTATCCATAATTCAGTCAGTCCTATTCATCCTCCTGATAATTTGATGGATGCGTCGAATCAAGTGTTGGGTCAGGAAGAAGTCTCTAATCTGAATGAAGTTCCCCCACTGGCATTGGATTATCATGATATGTATATTCAGGAATATCCCATCAAATTCCAATATCCTTCTATTTTAAATTCTTCAGTGCTGAATACTAGTCAAACGGAAGAACGGATTCCTGGTCTGAGATGTGAGCCCTTAGAAGAGACAGATGTTTTGACAAAAGATACTACTAGGAATTCATATTTTTTGGATAGACCGAGTTATGAGCGGTCATCAACTACAGAGGAATTGAATGAAAGAGGTGATTATTGTTACCAAAGTGGAAATGGGTTATCATCTGGTTGGAGAAGCTCAGTTGATGGAACATGTACTGAATTTTTAGGTTTTAGTCCGCCTAACATTGGTTCTCAGCTGTCTTTAATGTGAAATCCAGACACCATTGGAATGCATACTATAGCCATGGAAGATACTTCGCTTTTGCAGTCAAATATTGATAAATCAGCAAAATTAAAAGAGACTTCAGATGTGGATACTGAAGAGTTCGCTGTGGTGTCCTACAATCCGGTGGTTGAGAGAGATCAAACTTCTGTTGGATTCGACCGCAGAAGGAGTCAGTTATCAACGATGGAAGAAAACAGTCAGATGTCGATGCCACTTGATACGACAGAGCCCCTTTTTACTATTGTGGGTGAAGTTTTGGGAGATCCTCGGGATATTCAGTTGGATAATAGTGACTTAGCCCTCTTTTTTGTTGATGATGAGGATCTCGGATTGATATGAGATTTAACCAGAAGACCTTTCACTAGACGGATGGGGCCGGTAGAGGATCTACCCTACATAATATTTACGCCAATGGAATATGTTCGACGACAGCCACCCTCATGAATACTAAATACTATATTTTTGTTTTGTTTTTATATATAAAATTAATATTGATAGGAAATACAAAATTGAATCATATTTTAGTTATTTTAATTTAATTTAATGATAATATAATATTGGAATAAATTTTAATGATAATTTAAAATAATTTAATTGAAATATTTAGATTTGCTGTTTAAAATAATAAATGAAGATTAGATATTAGACCCATATACTTGTAACAAATATATTAAATATTGGGCTCTGGAATCTAATCACTTTTTCTTTTAAGGTACCAGCTGTGTGGATTCTATTGTCGTTGATCCCTTTGCCACATCTAAAAATTCAACAATTAATCCTGCCTTATTATTGGCAGTTGACTCATCAGAAGTGACCTATAAATTTGGTCTTGGATAAACATGGCCTGAAGGACTACATAATTGAGCAATATGGATGGCATCAGAGCAACGGTATTCGAACCGTTGGAGAACTTCGACATGAATGGCATACCTGTCCTTATGAAGGGATTTACAAATAATACAGATTAGAAAAGATGCCCTCTTCTCAGGTTGCTGAGACGTTGCATACGGTGATGAATGGGTTGTGGAAGTTGCTGGACAGGGGGAGGATCGAGCTGGTGTCGATTTGCGAAGTATCGATCACAAAATAAATAGGGTTGGGGTAAGGCTTGAGCGGGAGTTAGAGCGACGAACGAGTAGGTGGGGCTGTTATTACCAGGCTACGGGAACCCAGTCGACGATCAGGCAGTTGAGTTGGGTGTCGGACATTATGGTCCAGGATGTTGACCAGAAGGAGGCGAGCGTTCAGGTGTCAACCATGAAGGAGAATTGGAGGACGATTGAGCGGAGGGAAGCAGGTACCCAAGTAGCGGACCGGAATGATGGTTTGGACTGGACTAACCAAAGGGATATCAGTGTCCAGACTTTAACCAGGGAGGAAGTTGGGGAGATGGTTGAACGGGCGGACGCGACATCTCAAGTGACGGATTCGGATGGCGATCCGGACGAGATAGAACTGGCCAAAAGTATAAACTCGCCGGTGGAAGCCATGGAGGAGTGAGTTGATGCTCCGCCTCACGAAGGTGTTCAAGGATAGTGGGAGTTCCAGGTAATTTTGGGGATGGGAGTTTCAAGGTGGCACGTTTGTTGGTTTAAGAAAACACGCCGGGAGAGGGTTGTCACATATTAGAGCGTTCACTGGCCTGATGGTGGTGTTCATCTGAACAGGGGTGAAGTGGTGAAGAGCTTGGCGGGATGTTGTGGGAAATGTGAGGCCCAAGTTGTAAACCTGGGAGTATGAGTATCAGAGAATGGGGGTGAAGTCGTTGGAGGAACCCATTCTAAGCTGGGACAGCAGCAGAATTTTACATAGAAGGAGTCGGGGATGGTCGGAGGTGTGTGGTGTTGGTAGACAGCGAGTGCAGGCAGGGTAGCGTTCAGACGGGCATGGGGGCCCAGAATAGGGTTTCATGGGGCTCAATTTGGGGTAGATCAGAGGACAAATAGGGGTTCTTTTTATTCTAGAAGAATAGTTTTTATTGTGGTACAATGGGGCACGTGAGAACAGAGTGTAGGCTGGTGGTTGGGAACCTTCTTATTTGTGTGGTTCTTTTGGTCGTGGGTTAGCCGTTGCCCGGAGCGGCGCAGGGTGAACCGTGCGTACCGGGGTGAGGAGGGGAGCGTTCTTGCAGGGTCACCCATATCAGGATGGAATCAGAGAGTGACTTTGAGCCAAATAGTAACTCACAGAAGTGAGGAAACCGCCAGGGAGGGGGCTACTAGGAACATCCTGTAGTGTTGTTTCTGAAAAGGAAGGGTGAGAAAAGTGGCGAAAGAGTGTGTGACATTAAGGTCAAGAATTTCTGAAGTATTCCTTTTGCAGAGATGAATTATGGTTAAATAATGTTGAACAGGGTTGGGTGTCAGTAGGTCAGGGTGTTATGGTAGTGTTTAAAATCAGACTGAGTGTGGAGTTACGAAAGGGGCTGTGAAAGAAATGCGTTAGAGACCCAGAGTTAGAATACGTGGTTGGATGTTGGGGTGAACCATCGGGAGGAGTTTACAAAACCGGAATTGTAAGAGGGGGAGGGTTCATTTAAGGTGAGAACCACCCTTGGCTTGGGGTGGGATAACGGTTAATTTTGGAGTTCAGAGTACGAGCATGAATGAGGAGGAAATTCAGCGGAATTTTCCCGGGGCGGGAACGGGTAAAAGTTACCTAGTCTCGTAAAATGACAGTTGTGTTGTTTCAAGGGCGGTTTTCGTGTTCAGAATGAGGTATTAAATAGTCCTAGCGAGGAGGTTCAGAGCAGTTACGTTTCGGGCAGTACGAATGATGTCAGTGGGGAGTCTAGCGATGCCCATTCATGTTTGAATGTTGGTCATGTTGAGAAAGTGATGGTGGTTTCAGGGTTCAGCTGGGCACAAGGGTATGGATGACATTGATTAGGGGATCCATCTTAGGTGCCAAGTCCCATTAGTTCGGGAATGTGCAGCGTTTGTTTGAATGGGGAAGGGTGAAATCGGAACAGCCGGAAGTGTCGGAACCAGGCATTGAGGTCATGATAATCAAGGTCATGGCATGGGGTATGGAAGTGGAGGAGTGGGAGTCGGGAGCTCTGGAGCTGCCGATTGAAGTCGTGAATAACGGCATCGTGACATCAGAGTCGGGAAAGCTGGAGCCTAAGATCGGAATCGGGAGCACCGAGGCCTTGTTATCAGAATCGGGAGAGCCAGAGACGTTGGAGTCAGAAATCGGAGTCGGGAGGACCGAAGTTATAGTATCGGAATCGGGAGAATCGGGATTACCGAAGTTAAATATTGGAGTCGTGACATCGGAGTCGGGAAAATCGGAGTCGTTGGAGTCTGGAGTCAAGCTGAATTATGGAACTTTCGGGCGGTGGTTTCCGGGTGGTGAGTCATGGTGTGAATCATTGTCCTGTTTCCTAATTATTAGTCTCATTTATGTCTCAATTGATTATGGTTATGACATCTTTTTATGGTATTGGTTAGTTATACATTTGTATATTCTTGTTTTATTGGGCTGCTTATTGTTCACGTTTACTCAGTGAGCTACAGTCGCTGATACATTTTTTCAATATTTTAGGGAGCGTTAATGTTTTTATCACCGTTTGGACTGTGGCTTTACGCGTTTTCCACTTTTCATCACTTTTAACTGCCCAAATTTACTAATATTTCATGTTCTTGTTTTTAAATTTAGTTACTATGGCCAGTATTAACCTTGTAGTGTCTTTTCCAGGGATGTCCTTCGTCATCGGCGATTTCATGGCTGCAGCGTGTATGGAGGAGGCAAAGAAGACCACTTGTGATTGCCCTTTCAGATTTATCGGAGGATCAGCGATTCCGGCGGAGAGGTTAGTCGAGTTATTCGACAGCCTTCTCACCGCGGATTTGACGGGAGCCCAGCACGTTATAGTGTTTGCTCTCGATGTTGTCATGCGGTATTCGCAAAAGGTGAGGATTTCGGAAGGAAGGAGAGTGGAGGTGATCCTCCCAAATACTGATTTGACGCCGGCGCGGTGGCTCGAGGTGGCCGCATCGATCGATGAGCAGTGGAGGAGGAAGTTTCTGGCAGTCAGGGTTTTCTGGGCCGCCCCCTTTTTATGTGACTATTATCGGTTCTATACCGAGACCACGTTGGCGGGCTTGTCGCCGGAGGAGCGGGGTGGCGTGGAGGCTCGTTTCCACCCCTTGGATATGAGGGATTCTTCGTTCGTAACAGCTCAGAACTTGCACCGTTATTATTATTCCGCGGATCCGTGGTTTCCCTTACCGAATCAGGTGGGGGATTTTAGGATTTTCCTTTGTGGGGGCCCAGCGGGTGGTTATCTGGATTTCATTAGAGGACGTTTAGAGGGATTTATCCCCCGAGCAACATCAAGGGATGGGGTGATGCCATCAACAATCTATTGGCAGTCGTTTAGGACGTACTTGCACCAATTCCATCATGGACAGTACGCCCCAAAAATGGAGGGTCAGGTGCCGGATGCGCTTGCCCCTGCCAGATCATCGGCGGAGCAGGCGTTCCGGCGGCAGATTCAGGAATGCCAGAGGAGGGCAAGGGCCCGTAAGGTTGGGGGTCCCGAGCCGAGTCGTGCGGAGCCGCGGTTTTGTGCCTGCTGGGATGTCAGATGAGACGCGTTGGAGAGAGCAGGAGGAGAGGGAGGTGCCTCGGGCGTGTCGTCCGCCGGTGGTCCCGGTGGATTTCAGGAAGCTGAAGCAAGAGGACACACCGAGTTGTGTGAGGGGAGTGGTTGGCCCCCCCTGTCTCGTATAATGTCCGTTCTTCCGGACAAACTAATGAGTACCGGAACTTCGTAGTGGCGAGAGGGTTACCAAGGGGGAGGCGTGTTTTCTCACGTACAACATCATGTCCTCGTGACGCGGGGCGGACCACGTCCTGTCAGGACTGGGGTGGCCATTCCGGGGCCGGTTTCACTGGGGGTGATCTTGGGAATGAGGAGTACGTGGCCCGCCAGTTAAATGTTGCAGAGGGGGTGGTACGGTTGATGGCAGCCATTTCAAGATTGGAAGTGAGTGGGAGAGGACACAGGGGTGCGAGAGAGACATCGGTGGGAAGGGCGGGATCACCGCAGTACACCCGTGATTTCTTGCAGATGATGCAGGTGGGGGACACCACTTGTTCCCTTTCCAGAGAGGAAGTGGCGGCAATGTATGAGCGGTGGTGTTCGAATCGAGCGGGCCATTGAAGCAGAGGAATTTGTGGAACTGATGCACTACTATATGAAAGTTTTTTTTTTTTTTCTTTCCCTTATTATGGGAATATTTATTGTCATTGTCCACTACTATGGATTGAACCTTGCGGGGTGCAATGCTCGATTTCGTAAAGAGATTTTTTCTTCTTTTTTTTTTTTAACCTTCATGTATTGTAAGAATATTATCATGTATTAATTATTTAGAAGAGCAAACGAAGATTTTTTTTCTGTCTGTGTTGTTGGACCCTTTTTATAGTTGTCTTACAAAAGAAAGAATGTTTTTGTTAAATCTGATTGTGTTCACGCGGTCAAGTTTTGTATTATATTTAAAATGAATTGTTGATTTGTATTCTGATTTACCTTATTGTATGATGTGCAGTTATCACTGATAAATTAAGTGATGGTTGATTCATGAAGAGGCTCGGAACGTGGTAACTCCTTATGTTATCTTTTAGTGTCACTCGTTTGTAGTGATTGTTTCTGCGTTTCCGTTGCGTATAATGTTATATAGCTAATTATTTTGTTTATATGTTTATCTTTGTTACTACGGTTCAGGGATTTTCCTATATTGTGAATTATGGTTATTGATTATTAATTATTTTGATATTGATTGTAATATGTTACAGAGGCTGTGATATTGAAATCTCCTTGTTGTATTTTTGTATTTTTATATTTTCGTAAAAAAAAAAAAAAAAAAAAAAAAAAAAATGTGCACATACTAATCTCGCATTTAAAGGGAGAAAGAAAGAAATTTTTGATTTGTTATAATCCTTGATTGATTTTTTTGTTTTTTTTCATGTATTATTATTGGGCTTGCTGCGACGTTGCCGATTCTTCAGGGAGTGACGTGGGATGAGTGGGTGTGTGGGAGAATGAAAGTTTTTGGGCTGGGATTTAGTTTAGATTACTTATAGAAAAGATAGTGGGACTATCTTGTGGGGGAGCTGTGTAGGAAACTGAGTGTTTCCTTCATTATTATTTCTTATTATTTTATTAGTGTTAGGATGCTTCACCGTATTTATGAGTTCTTTTTCTTTTCCTAAAAATAAAGTCTAGGGAGTAATAAATAGACAGAGTAAAACAAGCCGTAGAGGGAATTGAGGGATTGCCAATAACTGAAGATTCAATATTCGATCAGAGTAAACAAAGTGAGAAGGCAAAACAAACGGGGATCCACTCCTTTGAGTAAGTTGAATAGGATCGGGAGACGCGTTATTGTAGAGTAGGTTAGAGAATGAATTTTAATCAGTGTGTATGTATTTGATTGCAGGTGGAATTTATCCAGAGAGATCTTTTCTAAATATTGCATTGTTGATTACACCCAGCAAAGGAGCCGCGGTTTTGTGAGAAGCCCTTGAGTTTTCGTCTCCCCTTGATTGGGGCAATCAACCAGTGATCAACGTGAGAGCACTATCTCACTCTAGTAAATCAACCGAGCAAGGCAACATTGCAGTAAGTGTCACACGTGGAAGATTGGAGGCGCCCTGGGGGTGACATTCGGGGTTATTACTGGCCCTCCCATCGTCTTCTGTGCTGTTTTCCTGTTTTCATTATTTTTTAATTAAGTGAGAGCTGCCGCATTTTGGCGGCCAATTAACTGAGGAGAATTAATTTAGTTGTTTCGTGAATTATAATTTGAAAATCGTCTTGTTCTTTTCTTGTTGTTCCTGATAATGTTGAAATAGTTTTAAGGAAGAAAGGCCCTTGTCAATCAAGGCAACAAAATAAAGGAATTGTTCATTTTAGCGACTTGCCGTGTTGGTTAAACTTCCCGGTGCCCACCGCCGTGGGAACCATTAATAAGAGTTGCATTTGCCGGGGAGACAGGTGCGGCCGACCGAGTGGTTCCACTGAGTCAGTGACCCGTCCGGACGTTCTAGATCCACGGGAACATCCCCGAGAGGTTGCCCTTGCCAAGGGAGACAGGCGCGGTCGAACAAAGTCGAGTTAGAAAGGGACCCACGCCGAGTTCACCGGAGTCGGGAGCAGACGGGAGGGAATATCCACGGGAACGGGTAGAACCCACGTCCGTTTTAACGGAAACGGACGGGAGAGAAAATCCACGTAGCGCTTCACTCCCTTGAGGGACAGTCGGGAACGGGCAAAACCCGCGTCCGTTTAGAGGAGTCAAGCGGTAGGAAAAATCCACCGAGGTGCTTCACTCACGTAGGGATCAAAGTCGGGAGAAAGGGAGGGGCGGGAACAGGTTAATCTGTCAAGGGCTGGTGTCAAACGGGAGCATAGTCACCGCGGGCCAACGAACATAATCCGATACTATATTAGATCGAACCCAGTGATAGCTGTAACGGGTGGCGAGAGTAACACGTTGGAGCTTCACCAACGAATTAACGGGAGGTTTAGAAAACCTCCGCCTCACTATCCGCGGCAGTTGCGAAGGTTGCTGTGTCGGATTCGCCACAGTATAGTACTTAAATTACCTGAAATATGGTGGTCTTCTTTTTGTTTTTTCTTTTTCTTTTTTTTCTTTTTTCTCAATTTTTTGGAAATGGGCGGTTTAGATAACTTTGAACAGGTGTTCAAAGTTACCCCACCTGCCTTATTTTGAATGTTATATTTATATTTGTAGGTTTTCATTAGAGGTTTACCGGAATTCCGGCAGGAATTTGACATTTTTTTCCGGTTCCGGTTCGGCCGGAATTTTCATAACTGGCCGGAACCGGAATTACTAATATACTTGATAATTAAAAAATTTGTTGGAAGTGATTTATTTTACATAACCCATAGCCCATCTTTTAACAAAATATACAGTAATGTATAATGTATATGATGCAGTGTATTACATATCTACAGTATTATTGAAACAAAGTTTACTCAACTATTTCAAGATAAAGGATAAGATACTCATTAAACTCAAATTTAAAATCCAAAATTATATATATATATATATATATATATATATATATATATATATATATATATATATATATATATATATATCTTATATATTATTATATATATTATATATATATATATTTATTATATTATATATATATATATATATATATATATTGCAACATGGATACATAGTCCAATTTTTTCAAACTGGCTCGTAAGCCCAGTGAGTAGTTAAAGAAATAAATTGACTCGTTTGAATATTTAGCTATTCTCATATATCTGAAAATGATATCTTATTAGCCTTAGATAACTTCTCGAATACTGCTGAATGCTGATCTCAATTTACTTTATGAAGTTGGTAACACCATCTCTCTACAAAAATATTTTCTACTAGAGGAATAAGATAATTTGGTTGAAATGGGCACAAGTTCTTGAAGTCCCTGCTCTTCAGTGATTGTAAATGGCTGGTTACTCTTTGCAATAAAATTTTAGTTAAGTTAAGCTATGAATATTTGGGGTCATTGAATTATGTAAAATTTTTTTGGGGAAGAAATTTTCCTCAAGATTCCATGTTTCAGGCTTCGATCTTTCTTCTCTAATTTTGGGGTGTCAGGTTCTAGAAAATACAAGGATTCTCCTTTTACTATCCAATTTTTGACTTCAGATATTCTCTTCGGTGATGATTTTCCTATGTGTATTAAGTGGCGTTGTATTAATTTTTTTGGTGAACTACCTTAGTTTTATTTTTTTGTGGCAAAATTTTTCTTCCAAAAAAATTTTGTAACAATTATTAATAATAAAAAAAAATCCTTTAAATGAAGGCATATAAAAACAATTTTGTGAGGTTTATTATTATGACAATCTGTAATAAATTAATGAATAAAATCTTTATCAAAATCTGTTTATATATATATATAATATATATATATATATATATATATATATATATATATATATATATATATATATATATATATATATTATATATATTATATATATATATTTATATTTTTTTTAAATATATAAAATATATATATATATATTATATATATATTTATATATAATATTTATATATATATTATATATAATTTATTATATATAATATATATATATATATATATAATATATATATTATATATTAAGATTTTATATTGAAAGTTTATTAAAATTATTTTTTTACTTTCTTTTATAGTGGAACATAGTTCATTAGAAATTCCGGTTCTGGCCGAATTTTTTTTGGGATTCCGGCTAATTCCGGTTCCGGCCGGAAACAAAAATTTCAGTTCCGGTACACCCCTAGTTTTCATATTTATATTTATATTTATAAATGGCTTATTTGAGCATAAATATATGTAACTATGTACAATGGGAGAACTTTTTAACATTTAAGGGGCACAGGTACCACATCATCATACACACGCTGTCAATTTTTTTGGTTTACCTCTCTATAACTTTTTACATTAATTATTCAATTCTCAAATTATTTTAAAGTAACTATAAATGTCTTAAGTTGAGTAGTTTACATACTGAATATGTTTTTTTTTTTTTTTTTTTTTTTTTTTTTGAAACATTGCTGTAGTTGGTATGGTATCTCTATTGTTGTTTCACATCAACAGACAAATTAGTGGGTATTGAAAAGGTTGGACAGCATCTGTGGAAATATCTTTTTATGAACTGTAGATGTTGTTGGGTATTTCTGCTTGTAATCCTCAATCATATTTCCCCAGGTGATTTTTAGAGGATTGAAGAAACTTACATCACACAAGGTTGGGTTATAAATAAAGAATTAATAATATAAAACAATACAATACTCTAATATTTTGTTTACTTTTTTATATCAAATTCCATTACTTTTGAAACACTTATAGAGCGTATGGTGGATGAAGTTAGAGTTGAGGAGAATTTAGGACATAGTGACCATAATATAATTAGTTTAATATGAAATGTGATATCTGGGCCCAAATTGCAGCTAATAAGGAAAAATCCTAGATTTCCGTAATGGCGATTTAACCAAATTACGAAAACATGCTTAGTATAACTGACTGGGATAAAGAGTTTAAGACCAAACTGTTTTATCATGTGGGAACGTTTTAACAAATTTTAAAATCATGAATATTCAGTCAGTATGTTTTAAAAAATAAACCCATTAGGGTGGCGAAGAGAAAAACCTGTTTGGGTGGAATAGAGAGATAAGAGGATAGAATACAATGAAAAGCAATAGATATTTTAAAATTCAAGGGTAGTAATAGGGAAGATGATTTAGAAAATATAGAGAAAATAGAAATTGAACTTAACCAGTCAATTAAGAAAGGAAAAGAGAGAGGCAGAAATTAATTTAGCAAGGAATAATAATAAGACCCTGAAGAAGTTTTTTAGTTTTAAAAATTTTAAAATAAGAATAGGACAATAGGTCCAATTAAAATTGATGAAAATTTAGTAAGTTCAAATAAGGATTGGTCAACATTTTCCACTGCTTATTTTGCTTCAGTGTTTACTGAGGAAAGATTAGATTATAGTTTGGAGACCTAATAGTTCCTTGTATGCATGTAACAATAGACTTACAGAATTTGAAATTTGACGTAAAAGATATTAACGTTTACTAGACCATATTATCCAAGTAACGCTGCAGGCCCTGATGGTATACAGGAAAATTTTGAAAGAGGGTAGTACAGCATTGCAAAGGCTGTATTTGATTTTTTAAGCGATCTATTAACATTTGGTGAGGTACCAATGACTGGAAAACTGCATATTGTTGTGCCTATTTAATAGGAAAGGTGGTTATGACCTCATATAATATATAGGCCAGTTAGCTTAACATCTCCTTTTGTAAAGTTTTGGAAAAGTTACTGAAGGTCATATAGAGAAATATTTAGAAATTTAACTGTATTGTAATGACTCCCAGCATGTTTTCAAGAAGGGTAGGTCATGTCAGACAAACTTTTTAGAATTTATGGAATTCATTATTGACTGCATTGCCAATGGTGATCAGTTGATATTATATTTAGACTTTAGCAAAGCTTTTGATAAGGTTCCCGCACATAAACTGATGAAGAAGATATTGCAATGTGGTATAGGTTGGAGTGGTACATGTTGGATTAAAGAAGTATTTGCGAAATAGAAAACATGGTGTACAACTAAATGGCAATAAGTCATCATGGCGAAATAGTGAAGAGTGGTGTCCCACAGGGTTCAGTTGTTCCAATTATGCCATATATATTAAATTAATTTAGACTCAAGGACTTAAATGCAAAGTTTCTAAGTTTGCCGATGGATCCCAAAGTGGCCAACCTCAGTTAGGAATAGTGAAGGTGCATAAAGATTCAAAATGAAACTTGATAAACTTCTTGGGTGGCGCAGATAAGTGGCAAATGAATTTTAATAGTAAAAGGGTGTAAGGTTCTTCACCCTAGGTTTCTCAAATAAAGTTTACTACGATATAATGGGGATTGTTGAGCTGTGGACCAAAGAAAAAAGATTTAGGTGTGATTAAAGCAGTAATTTAAAAAGTAGCTAATCAGTGTTTGGAAGCAAGAATAAAGTAATAAGATGCTGGCATAATAAATCGCAATGCTTGTTTACAAGAGCAAGGAAGGTAAGTAAATAGAGTATAAATAGCTATGTTAGGCCAATATAGAGTATTGTGCACAAGTTTTGGGCCCTTATTTAAGAAAGACTTAGATAGTGCAACGTAGAGCAACAAGGATGATTTCTTTCTGGTTTGAGGGTAAGAGCTATGAGGAGAGGCCTGAAGGAGTTAGGAAGCTAGGAGTGAGAAAGGCGATTTCTCAGAGGGGACATTATACAAGTCTACAAAATTTTTACATATTGATAATACGGGAGACCAATAAATTCTCATAGTAGAGACAAGGACGGGAGACCAGGGGCATAAACAAGAAAATTAAGAAGAAAGCTGCATTCAGCAATAGGGTTGTTAAATTTTGGAATGGTTTGCCACAGAAGTTTGTTGATGTGACTCGATGGCAACATTTAGGAAGGGTTTGGATAGGTATATGGATGGGTTGGGTATCTATAGTATATTTTGAAGACGAAGCAAAATTGGCTGGTTTTTAGTTATAGTAATTATTAAGTAACTGCATGTATGACCATAACTTAGTTTATTAAGTGCATGTGGATGGTTTGGGGTATCATATATCATTTTTTTTTGACTAAGCCAAATTGGTGGATTTTAGTTACATGAATTTGACAAGCCCTAGGGTGCTTTGTGGATTTGCATGAGAGCATGTTTGATTAGTGGTTTGACTGGGACAGTCTCGATAGGTCATGTGGCTTCTTACTGTCGCCTATATTTCTTATGTTCTTTATAATGTTACACCGTGTGTTCAATTTCCCCACCCCCTAGTTTAACACTTAATAACTTTGAAACTAAAGTTTTTTTTAGTCATTGTTTTTTTCATCCTGATACATAGGGACAAAAACTGACCAACTTTTTAATTCAATTTGAAAATTCCTTCTGCCCCCAAATTGGGGGGGGGGGGACTTTTTTGGGAGAAGCATTTTTTGTCCAAATTTTTTTTTCACATTTTTCCAGATAAAACCTAAAGTTAAAGGCAAGTGCTTTTACTTAGATAATACATGAAACCGCTATCTTAACATTCAAATTATAAAAAAATCTCATTCTACACCAAATACTTTGTGAGTTATACCATAAACAAGTAAGGGGGTCGATTTTGTTCAATTTTTTTTTGTTAAAGTATGTCAATGTTACGGTATATATATATATTATATATATATATATATATATATATATATATATATATATATATATATATATATATATATATATATATATATATTTTAGAATTTTTTATTTTATATATATACATATAATATATATATATATATATATAGTGATTGGGACGATTATGAAATTTTGCCGATGACAATGACGATTATTTTTGAAAAAATATATATATTTAATAAAAAAAAAAAATTCTCTCTCCTCTCTCTCTCTATATATTATATTAATATATATATATTATATATATATTATATATATATATATATATATATATATATTTCATATATATATTGGTAGAGAATTACTTGTATGGCTATATTCAAGTATTTTGTTTCTTCTTTACAGCAACACTGTATAAGATTGAAGCATGTTCTGTGAACTCTACATATATTTACCTAATCAATTGTTAATCCTTATTTTGGTAAGAGTTAAATTTTTCACTCAACAGATGACATTGTTATATACCTGATACCTGATATTCATGATGGAGTGTCTAGTATCATTTTGTGAGTATGATTTTCTTTCTTTTTCTTTTTCTTTTTAAGACCACCGATTTTGTATGAGAACCTCAAGTTCATCAGCTACAGAGTACACTCCCTTAAGGCTGAAATTTGTCCTCTTACTTATTAGTACCAAGCTGATTCTTGAGGTAATTTACTGAAAACTTCATATTTTTAAATGCAAATATTAGTTGTTCGAAAATAAAGTAATGAAGAATGGTATAAACCTCTAATTAACATTGAAAATTAATGAGTTAATGATAGATTTATTCTATTTTAGGTTCAGGCCGAGGGGCCCTGTCTCACTCATCTTCCTTATAATCTACTTCTAACACAAGATAACTCTACTCTTCACTGTATTTCTTCCACACTTACAAGGAGGGCTAAAGATAATATAAGCATTGATTACTGAATAATATTTAATATTTGTAATATATATATATCTTTATGAAATAACCTACTTATGTGTAGGGCTAAAATAATCAATTTAAACATTACCCTCGTATCTGTGTCAGTGCAGTGAAAGATAATATCCTCAGAACTAATGGATATTAAGTTGTCAAATATACAATTCTATTGATAATTAATGTGTTTCTTTGTGATATTAATGTGCTATTAAGTTATTGATCAACAATACTATTATTTAGTGTGTGGTAGTATTATAAACTACTACTTATTGCAAAGGTGTAACTAAAAAATAAAAAAGATACAAACACTTACCTTGTAAATTTTTATTGTATTGTTTGAACATTAAGTCCAGCTTTCTTTAATTACCAAAAAGAACTAATTTGGTCTTGAAGGCTTAAAGGCTGAGTAAACAACAATAAAAAGGCAATAAAACTAATATTAATTGTAAATTATTTATTATTTAGGATTAAGTTATTATTTGTTAAACAAATGCTGGCATTTACAGTATTTACATAATTTACAGCATTTGCATCATTTACTTCATCTACATCAATTACATTATTCACATCATCATCATCATATACAATATTTACATCATTTACATTAACCATATTCTAGTACAATAGGTAGGAAAGAAGGTGATTGATATACAATTTATCTTATAAAGATAAATTAGGTGAGAAGGTGTGATATATCATTTAGGACTTATACATTTATATTTTTATGAACTACGCTTACTTATAATTTTACATTTAATAAATGGAAATGGAGAATAAGTAAAATCTATTTACCTTAAATTATTTTATCCTTTAAGCAAAAAGGGGTACCCATTTGTTCATATTTCAACTTTGGTGATTTGGTGTAGGTGTGGCTGAATAACCTCTTGTGCTATCCTCTTCTTTCCATTAACATCTTGCTGGGACTGTCCTGTAAAGAAATAAAGAACCATTAATAAATCTATCACTTAATTAAATAAAAACCAAAATTACACTACATTCTATTATCAATGTCACTAAGAATCTAATTCTTTTAAACACCTACCTTGACTTTAATCTTCCTTAATAACCACTAATCCACTGTATTACTCTTCCCTTGTCTCACTTGCCTAAACCTAATTGCACACATTGACTCATTAAATGACCTAAAGCATCCTAAAATTGCCTTTGCTTCGCTTTTAATAAATGATGTTCTGATTAAGCCTTGAACTCTGTGTGTTAAGCTAAAGCTGCTATTAATTTGTGTTTAAAACAAAAAGGTAATTATCATCTTACCGGTGCATTACCCTTTATTTTTTTGCTTTATTCCTGAATGCTAATCCCTTGCTTATCTTTTTCATGTATGCTTGAGCGCTGCTGGAATTTTTCTGTGTGAAGTTTTTTTTCTTTGTGTCTACAAATTTTGAAGCATCGTGTTTGCATGCTGCCTTTATCCTTAATCATCCTTGCAATATAAGATAGAGGCCACAACATATCTACTGAGAAAGGCTGGTAGCGAGAGTTTTAGTAACTTTAAAAATTTAATTATTTTTAGGGTTGTCGATTCCATTATATTGAATAATTTCGCTTCCATTGTAAAACCAATTACACTGGTTTTATCATACTTATCATACTTCAGCTAACCCCAAAAACACAAAACATAAAATTGGTAGCAGAGTGTAGTTACTAAGACTGCCTCTCTACCTTTTCCTTTCTTTTATTCTAGTTTCTTGGTTTTTCTATCTTTTTCGATATTGCTCACAATTCCAAGTGCTCAAGCGTTATTGGTACATGGTACTAGTTTGCTCTCTTTCTTTATACAATTTATACAATTCATACAAGCAATAATGGCTACGAATATAGTAGACGCTCTACATGAGCAAGGAAAAATTGATAGTATGAAGGAGAATGAAGTTGAAAGGTTGGACTTTGATGATGGACAAAATATAGGTGAAGGAATACAGATACCTCCTGAATCTGACCGGATCAATACATATCTTCCACCACCTTCAACGAGTAACCCAAACTTGGGAGGACTAACACAAGAACAAATTAACCAACAAGTAGCTCAACAGGCTTTACTTATGAAACGAATTGCACAATTACCAGCACCAGCATCAACTTCTCAATGGAACTTTCCACCCACTTCTACTTTTCAACAGGGACAACAAGTACCTCAACCTCCTATGGGTTTTCCACTGAATCAAAATTCTGCGGACGAAGTTCCACCGGCAGTTTCAGATGTAGATTGGCTAAAAGCCATCTATCTGCAAAATCAACAAATGATTATGGCACTCTCCAGAGTGGTACTGTTGCTAGAAGGATTCATTCCACATCAATCAACAAAAATGATTCCTATAGGCAAATATTCTTTAGAAAGCTGGGAACCTTTTCCCCAGTTTCTACAACGCTTTGAAGAATACGCCAGTATTACATATCCAAGATCAACAGCAGATGGTTGGAGGACACATCTGGGGTCATATTTGGAAGAGATATGAAAAAAGTGTATGATGTGCTTATGAAAAATAATGCAGGATACACTGTCATCAGAGCACAACTTAATGAGTGGTTTTCGGAATATTTGCGAAAGAAAGTAAAAACACATCTAAACAACTTCAATGAGGCTAAAATATTATCACATGAAACCATACCCTTGTATGCTTTACGGTTACAGGGTTTAGCTGAGATGGGATTTCCGGGGTCGGACGTGAAAAACCTGAAAATGGTGCGCGAAAAATTAATCAATAGTACACCATTAAAAGTACAAGAAAATGTACAGGCATCCATTACTGTATGCGAAATTGCTTTGGCAGGAACTCCCTTGAGCTGGGATGCATTAGTAAAGATCATCACACAACACTATACTAGCTATATAAACAACAGACATATGTCATCGTCAGTGACTCCACAAATACCCGCTCAAAAGACAACTCCTGATACGTATTCACCTGAGGTAATTGATATCTCAAATGCACAACCATATACTACTTTCCAACAAAATTATCCAATTCAGACTCAAGAATATTATAATCATCAAGCAAATATAGTGCCTCAGGGATATCCGACTTACTCATCTTCAACAGCCAGTGCAATACTTTCCTTCTACACAAATTGAGCATTATAATATGCCACAACAATCTTATAAAATACTGACTTTCGCAAACGTGGTAGCTAAACCGCCAAATCCTCCCACATTTAATAATAACGGCTCTAGATCAGTAGTCCCTCCAAACTCTCCCCGTAATAATTGAACTTTTTATACCTCTAGAAAGGGTCAAAATTCTCCTAAGGCAGGATGTCAGTCACAACAACCTAATCGTCCTCAAGGCAATACTCAGCAGTATCAACAACAACAACCTAATCGACCACAATGGAATAATCAACCGTTACAACAACAACAAACACAGCAAACTCCAATGCAACAACCATGGTGGGCCGGAAATAACGTTTCTTGTAAATACTGTAAACAGCAAGGACACCATGTGAAAGATTGTCCATCGAGGCCTTATTGCCACTTTTGTGGTAAAAGAGGACATATCATTGAAGAATGTTATGCAGAGAAAAATCAATGTATTCGATGTAAAGAACACGGGCATATTGTTCAAAATTGTCCTCAATTAACTGAAAAACAAATGAAATGTGACTCAACTCCGCAATGTCCTTATTGTCAAGGAAGTCACTTGGGCATGGATTGTCCTCAAAGATCCACTAAACGTTCAAAAAACTAGCTCACTCTGTGGGAAGTGATCCACCCACAGACAAACGTACCTGTCAAAGAGAAACCTAAGCCCCAAAGACAGAAAGAGCGTGTGAAGTCAACTGAAGGGTCACAGTTGCCTCCAACTCAAACGTCCATATATGACGAAATGGAAGATTCCGATTCTGAAGTTATCTCGGAATTATTACAAGTTGACGTTCCTAACCAGGACTTGGATAACCTATTAGACCCTTTTAAATCTTCATCGGAAAATATAATCACTAAGATTGATTCGCAAGTGGCGAAAAATACTACTTTAATCAACCATGATTCCACTCCTCTTAAGGATACTGTCAGTCCTAACCTTTCTTCACTACCTACTTTACTCCAGCAGGAGCCTACTACAACTACAACTACTTCCATGCGGATCAGACGCACTCTCCAACTTAGAAATTTGTCAACATCATCGCCAGATACTCTTGTCATAGGAGTTATAATAGATAACTCCTCACAAACTCAACTACTCGAGGCTCTCGTAGATACCAGAGCTTCAGTTAGCATTATAACAAATAGAACCTATAAATTATTAGATCCTTCAAAATATCCTATGCAGCCCACTGAATGTTAGTATCCGTGGCATCGGTGATGTCATTTTTGGAGTTTTGGGGGCTGTTACGTTATCATTACAACTTTCTAACAATTATAAAACACAATCTAGGGACTTTGTAATAGTTCCTGATGAGGTGGTTTCCTATGGAGTAGTCAATGGATATGATCTCTTACGAATGGAAAATATTCTGCCAGACTTGGCCAACAAAGAATTAATAACTAGTCCTAACGATTATAGCAAAGGATATTAGAATGGCAGAGGGACAGGAACACGCTGCTAAGTTAAATAAAGAAGTAATTATTCCACCAAATGGAGGAGCTACAGTGTCTTTAAATCAGAAAGAGTTATTTGGAAATCTTTCAAAGTCTACACTTTTATTGTTCACTCCTAATGACAAGAATCACTTTGTGATGGACCACGCGGTCATACCGTACTCACTTGAAACTCCTGTGTTTCTGCCTTGCTATAACTTTTCTAATCACATAATCAAAATAAAATCTGGTTACCCACTAGGGTCATTTTCTGTTCTTTCTATAAATCCTATTAAACCAGTTCCTGTAAACATGGTCGAAATAACACAAAAACCTCAAAACATGTACCAGGAACGGACATCTGACAATCTCGGAAAGGCTTTTGAGCTTGAATCAACAGACCTAACTAAAGAACAAAAGGATCAATTAATACAACTCTTACTCAAATATCCAACTGCCTTAAGTCTCGGAGATGCAGATGTAGGGTGCACCTCTATCCTCAAACACTCAATCGAAACTTTTATAGACGATCCTATATGTGAACCCGTCAGAAGACTTCAAGGTCCTATCTTATACGAGGTGGAGGAGGTTTGCAGAAAACTCGAAGCTGAAGGAATCATCAGACAATCATTTTCTCCATACTCAGCACCAGTAGTACCCATCAGAAAACCTGATGGAGCTATGCGATTATGCATAGACTACCGTAAATTAAATTCCATCACTAAAGGAGTATCCTTTCCCATTCCTAATCTGATAGACACCTTATTTAGCCTCCAAGGCAAACAATACTTCTCAACTATTGACCTTATAAAAGGTTACTATCAGGTTGAAATGGCGAGTGACAGTATTGAGAAAACTGCATTCTCCACTCCGTTATCCCATTGGGAATTTCTCAGAATGCCGTTTGGCGTGAAAAACGGGCCAGCCACGTTCCAGAGAGCCATGCACTTGGCTTTATGTCACATCTCCTGGGAAAAAGTCATGGTTTATCTGGACGATGTGCTCATCATCACTAACACTTTTAAAGAACATCTATCAACACTCGAAGAGGTTCTAATAGCGTTCCGAGTTAACAGCTTCAAACTAAAACCGTCAAAAACTTACTTGCTACAAAGAAAAGTCAATTTCCTGGGACACGTAATATCAAGCGAAGGAATGATTTCTTTGGAAAAGAATCTCAAGGGAATTACAGGATTTAAAGAACCAACAATAGTCCGACAAGTTCGACAGTTTATGGGACTGGTTAACTTCTACAGTAGGCACATACCGAACTGTTCAGTGATAGCAAAACCCCTGTTTGACCTGTTAAAATGTAAAAATATCCCATGGACTGACCAATGCCAACAGGCCTTCAACAAACTTGAAGAACTGTCTCAGTCAGGTCCAGGGTAATGAAGAAAAACCTATAGCATTTATATCAACCGTATTTTCTAAGGCTCAGAGGGGGTACAGCACTACTGAAAGGGAGGTGGCTGCCATACGTTGGGCCGTCAGGTCACTAAAACCGTTCCTATACAAAATTAAAGTTATTATCTATACAGATCATAAGCCTATTCTATTTTTACAAAACATGCCTTTGGTTAACCACCGAGTCGCCCGAACTCTGGAGGAATTAAACGATCTTGATTACGAACTTCACTACTTACCAGGCAAACAGAATATTGTAGCCGATATACTGTCTCGAAGGCCTCACGAAATAAAATCGGAAACAATCGACAAAAGTTACATACCAGAAATCCCAGATGGATTTGTAGAGACTCCTATACCTGGAGGAGGGGATTCTCTCTTTCAGTGTTTTTCACATTATTTATATAATCATATAAATCATCATATATCGCTACGAGTAAAGATAGTACAAGAGTTGATTGACCACCGACAAAATTATCATTTGCCAACAGGAAAAAGTGAAAAGCACACACTTCAACAATTAAAACTATCCAAATATCATGGCCAATTGCCCTTTACACATAGTATTCAGGCTTTTGCAACTCTTTTCAAGGTTACAGTATTAGTGTATAGTGCTAAAGAGCACCCTCTTCAATTTGGTTTGTCTTCTGCAGAAAACAATGGAAAGATTTGTTATTTGTTTTGCAGAGGAGGAATACACTTCAATCTTCTCACACCAATGAGTTTGGAAGGAGTGCCAGCTTCAGTTGCAACTTCTATAATTGCATATCCACAGCTACAGTCAATTAATCCTGAAACTCTCCCGATTACACGCCATGTTCTAGAACCAGAAATTGAGTTCGAGAACGATACTTTGGAAGCCAATCTTTGGCTAATTAATGAACTGGTGAAATTGGGTGGGGAGGATGAGTATTTGGTTGAATTTAATAAAACCACTATCACATTGAATAATTTCTCTCTGGTGATAAATTCACAGGATTCTGTAGAAGTAATCATGGCACATATTACCGAATGTCAACAAATGGACCCTCTGTTAAAAAGACTCATGAAAGCCCTAAGGAACGGCCAACCCTTAAGAGGCCCTCTAAAATTGTTTAGTCGCTCTCATAATTTCTTATTTGTACAGGATGACCATATTATCCACTGTAATCGTAATAATCATTATCATTATTTAGTATCATTCCGCTTTGCAGTGCAAGTGGCCGTGATCAATCACTTCGAATTTGTGCATATAGGACAGCGCAAACTATATGCTCTCTTAGAAAATATTATATGGCATCCAAGTTACGAATCATTTGCCAAGATGTTACAAAATCATGCCATACATGCCAACTTGCAAAAATTTCTAATATATTTTGGGCACCACCCAGGATCAAGATCAACACTCATCATCCCTTTGAATTAACCGCAGTTGACCTTATGCAGTTACCAAAATCCACAAGAGGAAATAACTATGTATTGGTCTTTATAGACCATTACAGTAAATGGGTGGCTGCTGTGCCAATCAAAACTAAGCATACTGCAATAGTAACTGCCGCTTTAGAAAACATAATCCCATATCTCCCGATGATTCCATCAAGACTAATGTCCGATATTGCTAGGGAGTTTAGAGGACCGATTTTTGAAGATTTTCTTCGGTCACTAAACATTTATCATATATATATACGACCCCATACAACCCTTCATCTAATGGTATTGTGGAGAGGGTGAATCGCACTCTAATTCAGTATTTACGAGTGTCTCTAAAAGATCCTAGTCATTGGGATGCAATTCTTCCACAAGTTATTCTCAAATACAACCATTTAAAGCATTCAGAAACAGGTAAAACCCCTGCGGAGATACTTTTTCAAGAAGCCCATGGGGTTCATCCCAAACTACCTTGGACAAGGTTTACTCAGTATTGGGATGAAGGACACACTAAATATCAACCATATCCTCTTGGTCAATTAGTGGCTATAAAGATTCAGTTACCTGGCAACCTCACATTAAATAAATTTAAGGAAAGGTACCAGGGACCATTGACCATAATAAAGATAAATGTAAATGATGTAACCTATGTAGTCGAGGCACCGGATACAAAACGACAATACAGAGTGCATCACCGACAGCTAAAAAGGTGGAACTCGCCTCCAAATTATCTAGAAAAAACTCTAATCTTCATCGAACTTCTTACTCGACCATTACTTCCTGCTGAAGAATCAGTAGAGGAGATTAATGACGAATCGAACAAAACATCTCTTGAAAGCCAAACAGACCTAGAAATTCCAGATTTAGAATCTGATTCGGATGATGAGGAGTTTTTAGGATTCCCTGATGCTCCAGATCCTGACTTCTCTAATATAATATTCCATATTAATCAAAGTATCCTGTTAGCTAATTCATTAAATCAACAATTGAATCAAAGCTCAGTAAGCTCAAATGCTCCATACAATGAGGATACTTTGATAGAAAGTGAACAATTGAGTGATGTTTCATCATTTCATTTAAGAAATTTATTTATCACACCTGAACAGATTTCAGTTATACCCCTTTTAATAGAAAACTCGCCTGTTTTGGATATTTCATCTTCCAAACTGGTTGAGAATCCTTCATATGTTTCCTATACTCCTATAACTATAACTCAAGATCAAGATATATTACAAGTGCCTCAAAGGCAAGCTAGAAGATTGTCCATGGATGAATTGCTATCTCGATCTAGTTTCATGGGTTCTCCACAAGAGCCGAATCCTTGGGACAATATTGGTCCTTTGGAGTCGCTAGAAAGAGCATCAACTCCTACTGTAACCATGGATATACCAAAATTGGAACTTTCAACACTATCATCAGATACACCTACTCAATCGGAATTCCCATTGGCGGAACATACAGCATCAGTAATAAAGGAATTCTTGGAACTGGACAAATCTCCTACAAGAACACCACCCTCAACTCAAACAACTTTTAGTAAAAGAAAAACGGTGCGGTGGGCACCGGCAATTACAACTAAAGTGTATGAGGAGGAGAGACCAGGTGAGCATGAAGTAGTGTTCACAGAGTCCATAGCCTCTCGTACACGTCATAAATCAACTATGGAACAACACTTACAACACTTGGGTACAACCACATATCCTAGAAAGGAAGAAAAGAAGTACCACCCGAGAAGAACACCTAGAAGAAGGAACTGCGGATGGACAAGAACCTCCAGACAAGGAATGAGGATACATCTTAAACTCCGTAAGTATTTCGTAAGTATTTTAGGTTTATTCTGGTACTGAAATTGTTTTTTTGATATAATTGAAATATATAATAACTTAATTGCAAAATTTAATGTTTTCCTACAGAAGGATTCTGCGGAGGCTTCATCGCCGTCTCATCCTGTGTCATCCAAAGTGCTGGAGGGATTGTGATGATGGACTCCCAAGAAGAAACTAACGAACTTCCAAGAAGATGTTCAGAGGATCCAAAGACCAAAGAGGAACTTAATTCTGAAGAAAATTATATATATATATTGTAATGGATATATATATATATTGTAATGGTTTTATATTTATATATCTATTGTGGTAAAATTGAATATATATATGTATATTGTAACAGCCGTCTTTTAATTGTGTAAATTTTTATATTGTGATCTTATGGTATTAAATAAAGATAATATTTGTTTTTGTGTTATTTTATATGTCTTATGTGAACTTCACTATGGAACTATAATGGAAACTACCACACTGGATTTCTCATCATCATGATAACCACACTATTAACTAACCACCCTAATAACTAAACTACATTCCTTACAGGTCCAGGTACCAAGAAGTACGGCCACACTTGAGACTTGTAAGGTCTACGGATACAATATCCAGGCTGGATGTTTAACCACAACTTTTGAAGTTTACAAATGGGATTAATGATCCACTTTAGAAAACTTGAATTCAACCACACAAGTATACAATTTGTCTTTTTCCTTCTTCCGGCCAAGCCAGCTTTCCTCCGTCATGTTTATGACGGGTGGGGAGGTAAATGTAGAGAATTACATTGTATGGCTATATCCAAGTATTTTGTTTCTTCTTTTCAGCAACACTGTATAAGATTGAAGCATGTTCTGTGAACTCTACATATATTTACCTAATCAATTGTTAATCCTTATTTTGGTAAGAGTTAAATTTTTCACTCAACAGATGACATTGTTATATACCTGATACCTGATATTCATGATGGAGTGTCTAGTGTCATTTTGTGAGTATGATTTTCTTTCTTTTTCTTTTTAAGACCACCGATTAAGAGTGAGAAAACAAGTAGACAAGATAATAGGAAGTACTTAACACATTGCCTGCCACGGGTAAATCGGTAAAACTTCTCCGGAGGCCACGTTAAGATTTTTGCATTTTTATATAGGTTATGATTAATGAAATCATATGGTAGCTGAAATTCGTAAAGGTACAAAGTATTTACCGAGATATTTAATTTTTTTTTTTATAATTTCACCAGCAGCCGTGTCCCTCATATATGTGCGACATTGGTCCATGTCACACACATGTGTGCGACAGACCCTGTCGCACATACATGTGTGACATCTATTTCCTAATGTTTTTTTATATTTCAGAGCTAAAATACGCAAACTTATAAATATTTCAGAGGTAAAATAATAAAATAATAATCAAATATTAAAAATAATAAATAAAAAAAAGTGTACCACCACCTAATAGGCTCCCGTGCCGGTACATGGATTCATATGCTTATGATATATATAATTAACACAGCAGCATATATATATATATATATATATATATATATATATATATATATATATATATATATTCCCATTTTCATATGAAACTAAACGTTAGGTAAAACTAGAACCGTAACACCGACGGCCACAACACTTATACCAAAAGTTTCCTTAGCGGCCACGCTATCTTTTGAGCATATATAATTGCATGTATTGTCTCACAGATTTGTGTGCTGAGGCCTCAAACGAAGTCACTGTGTCGCACAAATATGTGCGATGAGGCGGCAAATGAAATATCACGATCGCACATATATGTGCTACATGGCAGTCAAAGTGTTAAGGCTGAAATTTGTCCTCTTACTTATTAGTACCAAGCTGATTCTTGAGGTAATTTACTGATAACTTCATATTTTTAAATGCAAATATTAGTTGTTCGGAAATAAAGTAATGAAGAATGGTATAAACCTCTAATTAACATTGAAAATTAATGAGTTAATAATAGATTTATTCTATTTTAGGTTCAGGCCGAGGGGCCCTGTCTCACTCATCTTCCTTATAATCTACTTCTAACACAAGATAACTCTACTCTTCACTGTATTTCTTCCACACTTACAAGGAGGGCTAAAGATAATATAAACATTGATTACTGAATAATATTTAATATTTGTAATATATATATCTTTATGAAATAACCTACTTATGTGTAGGGCTAAAATAATCAATTTAAACATTACCCTCGTATCTGTGTCAGTGCAGTGAAAGATAATATCCTCAGAACTAATGGATATTAAGTTGTCAAATATACAATTCTATTGATAATTAATGTTTCTTTGTGATATTAATGTGCTATTAAGTTATTGACCAACAATACTATTATTTAGTGTGTGGTAGTATTATAAACTACTACTTATTGCAAAGGTGTAACTAAAAATTAAAAAGATACAAACACTTACCTTGTAAATTTTTATTGTATTGTTTGAACATTAAGTCCAGCTTTCTTTAATTACCAAAAAGAACTAATTTGGTCTTGAAGGCTTAAAGGCTGAGTAAACAACAATAAAAAGGCAATAAAACTAATATTAATTGTAAATTATTTATTATTTAGGATTAAGTTATTATTTGTTATTTGTTAAACAAATGCTGGCATTTACAGCATTTACAGTATTTACATAATTTACAGCATTTGCATCATTTACTTCATCTACATCAATTACATTATTCACATCATCATCATCATATACAATATTTACATCATTTACATTAACCATATTCTAGTACAATAGGTAGGAAAGAAGGTGATTGATATACAATTTATCTTATAAAGATAAATTAGGTGAGAAGGTGTGATATATATATTTATCATTTAGGACTTATACATTTATATTTTTATGAACTACGCTTACTTATAATTTTACATTTAATAAATGGAAATGGAGAATAAGTAAAATCTATTTACCTTAAATTATTTTATCCTTTAAGCAAAAAGGGGTACCCATTTATTCATATTTCAACTTTGGTGATTTGGTGTAGGTGTGGCTGAATAACCTCTTGTGCTATCCTCTATCTTGCTGGGACTGTCCTGTAAAGAAATAAAGAACCGTTAATAAATCTATCACTTAATTAAATAAAAACCAAAATTACACTACATTCTGTTATCAATGTCACTAAGAATCTAATTCTTTTAAACACCTACCTTGACTTTAATCTTCCTTAATAACCAGTAATCCACTGTATTACTCTTCCCTTGTCTCACTTGCCTAAACCTAATTGCACACAATGACTCATTAAATGACCTAAAGCATCCTAAAATTGCCTTTGCTTCGCTTTTAATAAATGATGTTCTGATTAAGCCTTGAACTCTGTGTGCTAAGCTAAAGCTGCTATTAATTTGTGTTTAAAACAAAAAGGTAATTATCATCTTACCGGTGCATTACCCTTTATTTTTTTGCTTTATTCCTGAATGCTAATCCCTTGCTTATCTTTTTCATGTAAGCTTGAGCGCTGCTGGAATTTTTCTGTGTGAAGTTTTTTTTCTTTGTGTCTACAAATTTTGAAGCATCGTGTTTGCATGCTGCCTTTATCCTTAATCATCCTTGCAATATAAGATAGAGGCCACAAAATATCTACTGAGAAAGGTTGGTAGCGAGAGTTTTAGTAACTTTAAAAATTTAATTATTTTTAGGGTTGTCGATTCCATTATATTGAATAATTTCGCTTCCATTGTAAAACCAATTACACTGGTTTTATCATACTTATCATACTTCAGCTAACCCCAAAAACACAAAACATAAAATTGGTAGCAGAGTGTAGTTACTAAGACTGCCTCTCTACCTTTTCCTTTCTTTTATTCTAGTTTCTTGGTTTTTCTATCTTTTTCGACTTTTTTACAGCTCACAATTCCAAGTTCTTACGTGTAGTACATATTGTACTATATATATATTTTATAATATTTATATATATATATATATATATATTTAATATAATATATTATATATATATACAACAAGGTTGTAACAGGGGGGATCAGGGGTTCAACCCTCCGAAATTATTTAAGCGATCAAATTTTGATTCCTTAAGTCTTTTTTAATTTTAATAATAATAATAATAATACAATTAATAATAATAATAATAATAATAATAATAATAATAATAATAATAATAATGAATAATCGCATACAATAATAACTAATGAATATGAAAAAGTATTTATTAATATTAATGAGGAGACATGGTTGTGGTCTGTAACGATTTCTTAGGTCAAGTAGCTGTTCTTCATATATATATACCTATATATGTCTAAAATATTTAGACCAGGGACTTAAATGTAAGGTTTCCTTTGCAGATGATAGCAATTTGGCTACCTCAGTTAGGAATTATGATGGATGTATAAAATATTTAAAAGATAAAGAGGGAGCTGTATCGTTTGATGTCGTCTATTAATTTATTTCCTTTTTCAACTAAATCTTTCTCTCCTCATAAACCATGGTTCGATCGTGCTTGTTCTCTGCCATTCAGGCTAGAGAACAGTGCATATCGGGGTGGAAAAATTCTCGTTCTCCAATCACTCTCGCCAATTTTTCATTTAGCTAGAAATCATTGCAGGTACTCTTTCACGAGCAAAGCGGGCTTTCATTCAAATGAAAGTGCGCTAACTTCCTTGTTTCTCCTACTGACAAAATCTTTCTGGCCTCTTTGCCAAAAACATCTTAGCAACTTCTGTAAATCTCCCTTTCCTTCTGATGGTTCTAGTATGTTTAATTTTTCCAACTGAAAAGGCCCATACTCTTCGGCCTCCTATTTCCAATAACTCAACCCTAGCGATTCTGGCATTTCTCTTTCCTCCTCCTTCTCTCTCAGGTTGTCCTATGTCTCTTGCCTGTTGATTTACATTTATCGGGTGCATAGGGCCCTGAAATCTATGAAGGATAGGAGGACGGTGGCCCAATGGCATTCCTCCCCAGTTTTGAGGAGTGTGCTTCTGATATTCCCGCCCCTCATTCAACTATTTTCTCTATGTCTCAT
>JABUQX010083916.1:30000-39352 GCA_015478945.1 Trachelipus rathkii | reverse complement strand
TATATATATATATAATATATATATATATACTATATATATATATATATATATAATAAATATATATATATATAATATATATATATATATATATATATAATCATATATATAATATTATAAAATAAATATATATATTATATATATAATATATATATTATATATATATATATATATATATATAATATATATATATATATATATATATATAATATATATATATATAATATATATATATATAATATATATATATATATATATATATATGTGTGCGGGTGAGTGTAAGTGTCTATGGATGAACGTAAGTGTCTATGTGTATGTGCGTATGTGTGAATAAGAGATATAGTGTATGTGTGTATAAGTGTAAGTGTAATTGTCTATGGTAAGTGTAACTGCTTATAAGCTGAATCATTCTAGAAAATGTATCAAAGATGACGCCATCAAAGATGAGTCATCAAAGATGAACAATCAAAGCTGAGGTACAAGCTAAGTTATTAAGTTGAGGTATCAAAGCTGAGGCATTAAAAGCTGAGGTATCCAAAGTTGAGGCATAAAAAGCTGAGGCATCAAAGTTGAGGACCATTCAAAACTGAGACTCAAAGTAGGAGGCATCAAAAGCTGAGGCATTAAAGTTGGAGGATCAAAATATCGAGTGGATGGGTGCGTATGTGTAAGTGTTTATGTGTGTGTGTGTATGAAAAAATGGACTACAGACACAGAAAAAAAACCGAAAATGACCTTTTAGAGGTCAGAAAAAGCTGCGGTTTGCTTTATCCCCATCAAAATGCTGAAAATTAAGAATTTTATGTTAATTTTTAGGGGGGCTAAAATGGGGTCCAAAAATCTCCAATATTGGATCTCCCTCAGTTAACTGAAAAAAACAACAAATTAATTAAAATGAAATGTGGGTGTGTAGATTATTATTTTAGTTATATCGTATTTACTGTGGTTTTATTAAAGTGCTCTAAGGGGCATGTGTTTTGATATTTTCATGTGCGCCTTCACAGTGCACTGTAAACACTGTACATTGTGCACCGCAAAGAGCACATTGTATCCCCAAAGGATATTTAGAGATAAAAAATACTTACAGATGATTTGATAGAATTTGTCTAAAAGGTTATGGGGAGAATGATGAATATAAATCGCAATGTGGGCGATCTAAAGATTGTACGAGGTAACATTGCATATAGCGACGGGATTTAGAGAGGGTAGAAGGTCGCATATGAACTGCAATAACTTTACTACAATTAAAGTACCGTAGTATGAAATAACATAATAGGAACTCCATGCAATAGTAAATGTAGATAATTATATAATAAAATTATTATACTAGCTATATATTAGTAGTAAGTGAGTGTACGGTGTATTGAGTGTGTAGTGATGTATGTCTATGTGTGTGTGGTGTAAGTATGTTATGCGTATGTTAGTGTGTATTTGGTATAGTGATGTTCTTAATATATAATAATTAATTCATAATAATTAAGTGCATGATAGTTAAATTAATTAACTCACTAATAAGTATATAATATTAATATAAATATAATTAAATAATATAATTAATAATAAATTATGATTTTAATATATAATATATCATCATAGTATTATATAGTAGTATGTATAAAGTGAGTGTGTGCGATGTGGTGTGTGTTAGTGAGGGTTATATGGTAGTGTGTGGTGTGTGTATGTGTATGTGCGTGTGTGTGAATTTTTTCTAAATTAATAATAATTATACGCGCTATAGGTTGATATATTTATATACGCCTGCGGTTGTTATACTACGCTGCTATAATGTCAGCGTCAGGTAATAATATATATATTAGGTATATTATTAACGCTGGGAATATTGCGCCTGCGGGTACGTCACTGACTGATCGTAGAGCTAGGGAACGCGTGAAAAATATTATTGCGCCTGCTATGTGGAGGCGCTACTCAGCTAGGCGGTCAGGACTGACGGGCTCGGGACGCACCTAAGTATAATATATATACGTAGATGGTTGCGGGGTTGGCTGCCTTGCGGGTGTGATATAATAATAGCGTGAGCTTCAATGTATACTGAGCTCACTGGTGCGTTTAGTGTATTTAATATATAATACCATCCATAAGTGATGTAATAATATTATTTAATTTACTAATACGTGATGTCCTCGCTGGAAACATTCAAAATTTATTTCCTCATATGTTTAAACTGTAAGAGGCTGGGCTATATAATAACGCTCAATAGAATAAGATACGAGGCTCTCGCTCAAAAAATAAAACACACTGTGTGGATTAAATACGAATTTACGAGTTACGAAAGCTTGCGCGAATGCAAGCGCCGCCACTATATATTTCTCTACGCTCAAAAAAAAATAATTGACTCAGTCCGCATGATGACCTGCTCTCAAAGCGCTAAAATCTGAGATGTCTCCTGAAATCAAATATTTTGGTGTGCGCATAAAGCACATAATAAAATTAAGGATAAGATCGCAAAAAACACACTAATCCAAATAGAGACTCAACAGCAATAGTACTCTTAAGATAGATGAATTATTTAATATTAGAATTTCAAAGAGTGAAAGATGAAATTTAATCAATAACAGATACTGAACATATAAAAAATGAGTAATAATTCATCAGATTGACCAATACTTCATCTACTAAACTCTAATTCTGTGATCTCTTCCGGTTCCTCCGACTATCTCTCATGCATTGCATTATCATGAAATAGGAGTCATATTTCCCTAATAAATAAAATTTTTATCACCACCAATCTTGCATCCGATAGCCCATCAGGTCTAGCGCTCAATTTGGTACTTAGAAATGCATACTCGGAGCCTGATTCTAATACATGCTACCTCTCCACGGCCGCTGAGAACTGGGTAATGCGTTAGGCTATCGATATAACTTAATACATCAAGTTATCTGCGAAGTTCAGACTGCAAATCCTGGTATATTTACTATTAAACAGGATTAACTACTTTAGTGAGTAGACGCGAGTAACTATGAGTAATCATTTGTCTGCTAGTGACGAGCTATTGAAAGAATTTGATCCCAACTTTTTCTTGACTCCAGATGTGTTATCTGCTTAGAGATATGGACAACCTTCGCACCGTTTCACTGAAAATTGATTGGGCGAATATAGTCACTCAAAGATTACTCAAAAGGCCTCATAATTTTTTAAGGTTTTCACTCTATTGAACGTAGCTAGTATATTGTGCCACGACTTGTATTGTTTTTTGGGGTTACGATATAGTGAATATAATAATTAGGTCTTCAGTTATATGTAAATTAATAATATATTACTTTTGACCTGGATATATATATATTAGGTATATATATTAATAAATACGCCCTATCGTGTAGTGCCAGTTATCATATAAAGTGATTATTAATCCCTAATATATTAGTATACCTATAAGTAGATATATATATTCAACATCATTTTACAGTATAGTAATGATATGGTTTATATCATGATTATAGTATTTCTGATAAGCAGTTGACGGGTTGTTTAGTGTAGTTTATACTCGTGATTAGTGTATATATATTAGTACTTAATATTAAGTATCATATAGATAATATAATTAATAATATAAATATAAGTGATAAAAATATATAACTCTAAATACAGTAAATTTATAATAAATCATATTGAAGTATATTGATTATTTAGTTAATAACATCGAGGTGTAATAATATAAAATAGTAGTGAATATATTGATTATATTTTTAAATAAATAACTTTAGTAATGTATATTTTAATTAAATATATATAATACATATAGTATATGTTATAGCATTGAGTAATACGTAAACTTATATTATTCTTATGTATATTATTATATATACTACTTATATATATATGGCATAAAGAATGAATGTATAGAATAAGCTCATTAAGTTAGAGTCAATTTGTTAATCCCAAAAATACTGATAAGACAATAGTCATTGACTCACCAATGAATGGGTTCACTTTCAGTGGAACTCAGTCCATTCACCTTCAGTCCTTAATGTGGAACGTTATAAGATTCGTATGCAATGAATTACTCTTATATTCTTCATGTACTTCCTGCTCTTGGTAGCTTGGTATTTTCCCCTATTTTAACCTACGTATAGTAGGGGGCTATATTGGAGCACGAGATTGGGGGAAAAAATGATGACCCAAATTTTTTATCGCGATATTGGGAGAGTGCTCACTTGGGGTTGTGTCATAAAGGAATGATAACCCATATTCTTTTTACCTCGCCCTCTGACCTTTTCTGACCGCCTGAACGTTTGTTTTCCTGAGGCGTGAATTACCTGAACCTCTGACCTTTTGAGGCCTTGCACCTTGTATTGAGATACCCTAATTTTTGGAGAACCCTATATTTTGAGAGAAACCCTAATTTTTTGCAAACCCTTCGAAGAAGTTGGCTTGCGCCATAACGTTTGCGCATTAAGGTACAGGTCAAAAAACTCCTCGTATGTGTTTTTATAATCGTACCACCACTTTCCTAAAATTTTTAGTCGACCACAGGTTTGGAATAGTTCCTATGGTCTAATATATTTTGCCTACTCGTATTAATATATTTTTGATAAACACTATAAAAAGTTTATAACATAAGTAATCCTATCGAAATGATCAAGTGTGTGGTGTTGTCCAACGCAATAATGTATGGGATGGGTTATGATTCAAATCTGTTATAGTATTTAAGATTAACCCCCCTCTTTATTAATTATAATCGTTCCTACCTAGTTATTATGGTTGGATATATGTGGAAGCTCAGAAAGGGTTTTAAATTAGAACATGAATAAATCGCTCTACAATTAGATAAAAATATTCACTTATCCCTTTTAAGGGGATATGTGCCTCTTTTTGAATAGTCTCACAATAACTGTATTTGGTACTAATGAACTAGTCGGGTATCACCCCTCGTGGTACAGTGAGTGTGCGTGAGGTGTGTGTGATGTGTTGTGTGTGTGTGTGTGTGTGTGTGTGGTGTGTCGCTCGCTCGTGTACCAATCTGTGTGCGGTGTACAGTCCTAAACTCTGCGTGTGTAAATAAATCTGTTGCTCGAGTGTAAGTACAAATCTGTGTGAGTGGTAAGTAAATTCTGTGCTCCGCCTCGAGTGTTACCACGTCTGTAAAATGTAAGCGCTCTTGCGCTAAAATCGTAAGCTCCGTCATAGTGAATGTGTGTATAACGCTCCTATAGCCCTGTGGTTGGCCCTTTGGATATACCATGTGGGTCTTATTTTTTGCAACCGATCGTATGTAAGTTGTCTATGCGGTAAATGTAAGTGTCATAAGTGATGTGTGTTATAGTGTCATAGTGAATGTGTGTATAGTGTGTAAAGTTTGTATGACGTTCGCCGCATGATGCCTGTGTGTAGTGATGTGTAGACATCTCGCTCGTCCACGTTAGTGAGTGTCCTGTACGACTCACTCGCCTTTCGGTTGCTCTACGCCATACATCCATCAATTAAGTACCTAATCACAGGCTATATGGAAGCCTCAAATAACATCTAAAACGCAAGCACTATACCACAATGCCTACAACCTCAATCAAACATACTAACCATAAGTAATTCACCTTAGCCTAAAAAACTCAACACCGCAACCTAGCCTTCAACATCCATAATAAAAACTAACATATCAACAACTAGTACTACACCTACACACTAAGATTTCACTAAGCCTAATTCAATACCTAGTCTATACAAGCTACTACACTATACCCATCACGCCCAATGCTAGCAATACACATTATGTTGCAATACAACACTACTATGAGCTCCTAAAGACAGTCACTAGACGCTCACGGAACAGCTCTCATCAAATACAGTAAAGCAGAAGACGCTTACAACCAGCAGCCTCTCCAACTCAGCACAAACGAGTCCTCACACAGACGAGCTTAACAATCATTCGTATTGTATGCCTAAGCAGCTCACAGCCATACATGCAGTGATGCCTAAGCACGTCCAGACCATACAACAGTAATAACGAAACGTGTTCACCTAGCCATACTATCAAATCGCACCTCCCACCTGCACGTGGCCATGCCCATCTTCACTCAGGTCGTACAGCCTACAAAACCTACGATTCCAAACAATACAGCCTCTAACCTTAGATCTACATATTCACCTACTCTATCCCGACCGTCCCAGCCTCTTCACATAGAACCTACGAGCCTATAGTAAATCGCTTACACACTATGGAACTCTATCCGTGCAGGTTACAATGTCACTATGGTCCAAATATACAACCTATCATGAACGTTAAAGCCAGTAAAACGTATGAGCTAATAAAGCAAAGTCCAATTAACATGAGTTAAGACTTTCCAAAACGCCCCACGTAAAAGGCACGTACAAACATAAAGCATACTAAATTCCCCCCCTTAGGTCGTTAGGTAACACCTCTATTTGAATTTAGCTGACCTTTACTGCTTATCATACACCGTTGATATGTATCGCTACTACATTAGTACTTCCACCCAACTCTTCAATTAGCCTATCCTGTAAGTTCACACTAAACAAGAGCTTCCACACCAGACTATCATATATAGCTACACTTAACCTAGCCTACAGTAGTCCCCTATCAAACTATTGATGGCATGCAGATTTTTTATCGAGATCACGCATAGATGTGATGACTCATACTTTAGCGACGACATACGTTTATAGCTCGCTGATTCAAGTCTTTTGAAGTAGGATAGCCGTGATACAATTGATATGGTACCAGCATATTATGGTTGGATTTTCCAACTCACACGATACACCGCTAGCTATTCTGCTTAGTTGTATTGTTATTTCAGGTATATTACTATACATTGAGCCAGTCTTATTGATTTAGATTTTTGAGACGTAGCCAGGTTGACTGTTATAAGGTGTGTATCTCATAAGTGAGAGTTGCTGCTCTATTTGAATGTGCCACAAATGTGAGTGGCCACGATGATGTGCCACATAGAGTTGCCAAATGTGAGTGTTAAAAGCTCAAATAGAGTGAGTGCTCTCAAGTTAGTAGCTGGACCCACATTAGGTTGTTCCTAATTGTGTTGCTTAGCCATCCAATCACTCGACATCTTTTACTAGAGTAGAACCTATCTACTTTTATAACATCTTCAATCTTTACATTGAGCCCACGTATATAGCAAGTAAAAAGTATTAAGTAAACCTAATATAGGATGAGTAAATAAATGACTCCCTATAAGGTTTATAAAAGGTATGGAGGTGAGATTCGATTGTAGTTAAGTTTACCTAACCTTGCTAGGATAGACTTACATATGTATGATCGTGTAATTGTGAGTCGTTATTCTCCATGATTTTACAGACTTAGCATTACGCCTCAGATCAACTTATACATCGATCATACCCTACTATGATTACATATATAAACAAACACAAATGTTTACAAGCTATGATAATAAAAATGAGTCAATGACCTTCATAGTATATATTACACACTTAGAAAAAGATGACAATCTCTCTCACTATGCTTATAGACAAACTAATACAGGCACATATCCCTGCTATCCTTATCGGCTGGATTAGTAGGACGAAACATTAACTAATTAGGTCTTAATCTGGGAACCATCAAAACAATTAGTACTACGAAACACTCATTCAATACACAATCTAGAGATTGCAATTCAAAACGTATTACACTGTTAACACTCACACAACATTCACCGGATGAACAAATTCTTGAGCGTCAATACAAAGATGATGGCGTCCATATATTTCACACAAGTTGAATGAATGGCTCATCTCCTCATAGAGTTTGGTGAATCAACTAGCATTGAGTCCAAGCCTTAAAGATGAGTCATCAAAGCTGAGCATACTCTGATACAGTCCTCGAAAGTCTGTCTGTCAAATAAGATGACTCTGCATTCAAATCAGTTTGAAGTGAGGCCATCTAAAGTACTTTGTTAATCGCAGCACTGTCTATATTTGATGATTTCATCGAGACTTCATCTGATGACGTCATGCATGTCCTCAAACCTATAATAATTCTGTGAGTGTCGAACTTGTAAGTGATATGATAATGTGTTGTAAGTGTATAATGGCACTTAGTTGTTAAGTGGTCTTATCGCTAGTGTAAGTGCTTTAAGTTCATTAGTGTGTATAGTGTCACTAGTGCTAATGTGTTGTATAAGTGACATAGTGTATGTGTGTAAGTGTCATAGTGTATTTGTGTATAAGTGACATAGTGTGCATAAGTTTGTTAGAAAAAGACTTAAACTCATAGTAGGAAAGCATCCTAGCAGGTTTGTAATATACACCAAATCGAATCCTCCATACCTTATAACCTAGGGGTAGACATCCATATTAGGGCTATTCGGGGCTCAGGGGAGGCTAGAAAGGCTTTGAAAAAGGTGGCACTCAGTTGGCACTATGTGGACTCACTTGGCACCTATGTGGCACTACACTTGGCACTCATTGACTCACTTGGCACGTCATTGGCACTCATTGGCCACTCACTTCGGGCAACTCATTGGCACTTCACTTGGGCACTCACTGGCACTCATCTTTAATACTCATAGAATACTAATAGAACAATCACTAGATACTCCTACGGTGATTTGGAAACCACCAAAGCTGTACCATCAATGTAGGCACCATCAAAGATGAACCGCTAAAGATGACGTCATCAAAGATGAGTCATCAATAATGCCGAGTCATAAAAATTGAGCCATCAAAGTTGTAGGGGACACGTGTAGGCTAGGTATAGGTGTACGCTATGTGAAGTCTGGGTGGAGTCTAGGTGTAGGGTGTAGGTGTAGGCTATGTGAAGGCTGTGGAAGTTCTAGGGTAGGTGTAGGTTGTAGGCTATGTGAAGGTGGTGGATGTCTAGGTTGTAGGTGTACGGTTGTAGGGCTATGTGAAAGCTGGGTGGAGAAGTTCTAGGTGTTAGGTGTTATGGTGTAGGGCTATGTGTGAAGGCTTCGGGCGGAGGGTAGGTTGTAGTGTAGACTTAGGTGAAGGCTGAGTGGAATCTAGGTGTAGGTGTAGACTAGGTGAAGGATGGGTGGAGGCTATGTAGGTGTAGGCTAGGTGAAGGCTAGGTGTAGGCTGGAGTGTAGGCTATGGTGAGAGGCTGGGTGTCAGGCTATATGGAGGTGGGGTGTAGGCTAGGTGGAGGCTGGGTGTAGGCTATATGGAGGCTGGGTGTAGGCTAGGTGTAGGTGTAGGTGTAGGCTATGTGAAGGCTGGGTGAGGGTAGGTGTAGGTGTAGACTAGGTGAAGGCTGAGTGGAATCTAGGGTGTAGGTGTAGGCAAGGTGAAGGATGGGTGGAGGCTAGGTTCGGGTGTAGGCTAGGTGAAGGCTTAGGTGTAGGCTGGGGTGTAGGCATGTGGAGGCTGGGTGTAGGCTTTGTGTAGGCTAGGTGAAGGCTAGGT
>JABUQX010083916.1:7500-25000 GCA_015478945.1 Trachelipus rathkii | reverse complement strand
AAAAATTTTTTAAAGCATAAATAATCAATTAATAATAATAATATAATAATAATAATAATAATAATAATAATATAATAATATAATAATAATAATAATAATAATAATAATAATAATAATAATAATATAAACAAAGAGAAGTTGACCTTTGATTCCCTCTAAAATTGAAAGGAACAATTTATAATAATAATAGAGCTTCACAGTCACAAGAAAATAAATTACAGTATTATGAAGTAGGGTATATATATATATATATATATGGCCATATATATAATATATAGATATATATAATAAATATATATATATATATATATATATATTATATATATATATAAAAATCAACTATAATACTACTGTATAACTTAAATCAGAACTATGTTGAAATAGCTTCTTAGGATAGAGCCAAAAAGAAGGAATCATACGCAGAAATCCAAAAAGACTTTATTTGAAATATTGCCATAAATGAACTTCTGGTTCTGTAATTAAAACGACAAAAAACAATAATGTAAAAAATGATATATACAAAAAAAAATGACTAAAATATAAAACAAATATATAATAAATAGAACAAACTATATAACAGATCGTCAGTAATTTTACAATAGATTTTTCCAGTCATAAATCGAAATACATTTATTAGCAAATCATATAACATAAAATAGTTTCTCTACCTGATTTAATTGGGCTTTTAATGACTCTATCAAATAGTAAAATCATCTTTGTTCGTAAGCTTCATTTTATAAACACTTCTTCATGTTATTCTCCACACATTGCAAGTGCCGAGAGAAATTTCTTAAGCTTATATCTCAGTTTCACGCATGCGCGTTTTTTGCTTACTAAATCTTGCAACGTTCTATTGCAGGAAATTCTAATGTTAAATAAACATTAACATTCCCCGTTTTTGGAAACTTTATTATAATATTATTTAATCCTTTCTTAAACAAAAAAAAATTATAATAAAAAGAAATATGAAATTTCTTTTTCCTTTTACTTAAACTAAAATATCAAATCAAATTTCAATCTCTTTCGTGAATGCATATTTAAAAACATATTTAAATCCTATATACAACTTTCTCTGGGTTATAAGAATATAAAATGTTAATTTATTCTTTCTGACTTTTCGAAAACAAAAATGTTTCGTGATATCATTCATTTTTCTTTTATTAAACTCAATTACATTGAAAAAGTCTTTCTTTTTATGAAATGTACTTTTTCTTCCTTGTTTCTTATTGAACTTTGGTTTACAAAGTTTTGTATAACTTCTTAAAATATTATTCTTTCTTTGCTTGTTAATACGTTTTGTCTTTTTTTGTTTAAAAAACAACTTAGGTTTTATCTTACTTTGTTTTGTCTTACAACTTAGGTTTTGTCTTAAATCTATATGGTTTTTTAAACCTTTATCTTTTATATCTTCAAACTCATTTTCATTTTTAGGAACTTTGAACTTTGGAAGAGACTTCATTACTTTAGTTTTAACTTTAGAAGCTTTTGTTTCTTGACAAGGCCTTTGCGGATTACTTTTAAAATTCGCTTTAGATATACTAAGGTTGGCCGTCATTGACTTAATTTTAGAAGCATTTAAAACATCTCCCGTAGTAAATTTCTCAACAAGTGAATGCGGATTACTTTTAAAATCTGCTTTTTTGTACTTATTCTTCTCTATATTTTCTTTATTAGAATTCGTACTACTAACTTTACTTATTGAAAATTTATTTGAAAGTATGCCTGTTGCCTCTGCATCTTTTATTTTAATGTTCTTATTTTCATAAACTTCTAACATTTCTTTTTTAGATTTAACTGCAGAAACAAGTAACATATCCTCCTTCTTAATAATGTTTTCAAACGGACTTTGCGAATTCACCTTTTGCAAATTCACATTTATGTACTTATCCTCTTTAGAATTTGTACCACTAATGATATCCGTCTGAAATTTCCCTTTAGGAAGGATGTGTTTTGCATCTGCGTCTTTCATTTCTGATTTTATTTCAAATTCAGTTTGTATTTTATTCTTCTCATCTTGTGTATGAGCTATAGCCGTCTCTTCCTTTACAACTACTGTGACTGTAGATTGTATGTCAACATTATTTTTATTATTGTTCAATAATTCTCTTTTTTCTTTACCAATATCCTTGTCTATGGAATTTGAAACGATTTTGAAATCATTTCCTACTGATAAAGATTTTTCTTTTCTATCTACTATTTTAGTAGAACTAACTTTCACTATGTCTCTTTCTTTTTCTATAGCTTTATCTTCATCTTTAATACCCAAGATATCATAAATTATTCGTACTGTATTTTTAACTTTTACTATATCTTTTTCAAGACTTATTTCGAATTTTTTTATACGTTTTTTTATACCTTCATCTTTTATTTGTTTAAAACTAATGTAGTTACTACCCTTAAAAATTTTATAGTATAGATCCAGTTTTATAAACATGTCTGATAGAAATTTTCTATTTTTGCTTTCATTTAATTTTTCTTCTACAAACATATCACAACTTTGTTCTTTGATCTCCTTTATTAGGTTTTTAATATTCATTACATATTCTGTGAAATCGTAATCCATTTTTAAAATCTAATAATTAATTACCCAAATAACTATTTAAAAAAAAATATTTAATTCAGTTTTCATATTTAAAAAGTTAAATAAAAAAATGTTCAAATATATATTTTTTTTTTATCTAAGTTACTCTTTTAAATAGTTTAAATGTAGTTTTCTTTCAAATAAAAAAGAAAACCATTTTAAAGGTATACTCTTTTTAATTTTAAAATTCAAATTTTTTCTTTATAGAATTTATAAAACTTTTATTTTTTTTTTTATTTATTTTTTTTTTTTATATTTATTTAAAACAATATCATTTTTTTATTTACTAAATATTTTCTTTATATAATACATTTATTACTTTGAAAAATATTTAATTTATTTAATTTTAAAATTTAAAATTTAAATTTTTCCTTTATTCTTTTAATCTATAAACTTATTTTTTTTATTATTTTTATTTGAAACAATATTATCTTTCTATTTGCTATTATTTTTATACCAAACAATTACTTTAAAAAACTGTTCGAGGCATTGCATTATAGCGACATGTGGCCCTCTTTATATTTACTTTTAAGTATCGTCGTAAACCTTGTGCTTTTTGCAAGCAAACAAAAATTTGGCAACTATTACGTTGGGTTGCTTCTTTACTCTTTAGTGCAAGTTCTATTTGCAACCTAAAATATTATTTATATTAAAACTTACCTATTATTTTTATTCATAATTTTTATAAGGGCATATTTTATTTGTTATTCTCATATTTTTTTTTCATATTATACCTATAAACTTTTTATCATTCTCTAAATAAGTTTCTAAATTTTTTGTGACGTCATTTGCGTCATTTGACGCGTATTGGCATTTGCATCTTCAATGGCACTATACTAACTCATTTTACCTTAATTTTTATTTAACTTTATTTATTGCTTATTCGCATATATGTATTCACTTTATTTCAATAAACATTTATATTTATAATTAAACACTTTAATTTTTTATTTTACTTAGAAAGAGATATATGTGGCAATTATTATTATATTGCAAATATACTTTTCACCTTTAATTTTAAAAAAGCGACACTTGGCAATTTAGCAGCGTTCGATGGCACCCAAAGATTTTTCTTTATTTATTATTTTTATTTAACTTTTAAAAGAACTTTAAATAACTTTAATTTTCACTTTTAACTTTACTACTTAAACACATATTTTAAAATGCACTGCAAATCCTTCTTCTTTTTTCTTATATCTTGAATGCTTGCTTCAAACAGCGAAATAGAGGAGAGGGAGGAGACTGTCCAAATGTAACAGCGCCATTCCTTTTGCAATGGTTGAAAGCATCCCATTTTCTTCGGCTCGGCTCCAATTCGGCAGACATTTTGGTTTTGCAGACGACTTTGAAATTCTTCCTCATGGCTTTTACGATGTCTTTCTTTCTTCTCATTATGACTTGCAATGTGATTCTAATATAATTTCTTCTTAAATTGCTAACTTAAAACAATATGTTGAATTCTGATTTGCGTGATTTCTTCTCAAATGGATTAAATCAGAACTATGTTAAAATAGCTTCTTAGGATAGAGCCAAAAAGAAGGAATCATACGCAGAAATCCAAAAAGACTTTATTTGAAATATTGCCATAAATGAACTTCTGGTTCTGTAATTAAAACGACAAAAAACAATAATGTAAAAAATGATATATACAAAAAAATGACTAAAATATAAAACAAATATATAATAAATAGAACAAACTATATAACAGATCGTCAGTAATTTTACAATAGATTTTTCCAGTCATAAATCGAAATACATTTATTAGCAAATCATATAACATAAAATAGTTTCTCTACCTGATTTATTGGGCTTTTAATGACTCTATCAAATAGTAAAATCATCTTTGTTCGTAAGCTTCATTTTATAAACACTTCTTCATGTTATTCTCCACACATTGCAAGTGCCGAGAGAAATTTCTTAAGCTTATATCTCAGTTTCACGCATGCGCGTTTTTTGCTTACTAAATCTTGCAACGTTCTATTGCAGGAAATTCTAATGTTAAATAAACATTAACATATATATATATATATCATATAATGCGATATGATATATTATAAATATATATAATACATATATAATTAGAAAATATTATATTATATATACAATAATATATATATATATATATATTATATATATATATATATATATATTATATTATTATTATCTATATATATATATATATAAATATAATATAAATATAAATATATATATATATATATATATATATATATATATAATGATCACAATGTAATATTGTCAAAATAAGCTGTATTTAAATAGTATTGTAGCGTTTAGTTAATACTTTTTAAAACCTAGATTGTATTTTCTGTAAAAATCAGAGAAAACGAATTCAGTATGTGAATTAGCAATTGTTTATCAATTTTTCGGAACATATAGATTTAGATTTGTACCGCATGGATAAAATTATTGTACTAAATATAATAATTTATATTGTAATATAATATTTTATAGCATTTTATTTAATATTTTTATGTCATAATTATGTAAATAACTTTTATTTTGGTGAAACTTGTAAACACATATAACATATGATTTTTGCGCTCTTTTTGCTCTCTCTCTCTCTCTCTCTCTCTCTCTCTCTCTCTCTCTCTCTCTCTCTCTCTCTCTCTCTCTCTCTCTCTCTCTCTCTCTCTCTCTCTCTCTCTCTCTCTCTCTCTCTCTCTGAGGACATAAAATGCATTTTTTAATTGTTTTGAGTCAGCGAGATGTTTATGTATAATAAAAATTGTAAAAATTTCATTGCTAGTAACTTTAAGTTAAGTGTCTTATTATTAAATATTTCAATGTAAATTTAATAAAATAACCAAAGACTAAAGCTGTTTTTAACACTTTACTATAAAGAGAAAACTATTTAAAGGGCTATAACCACTTATGTTGAAGATTCATATTAGCCTCGTGGTACCAAAGCGCAACTTAAAGCTTTTTGGTGGTGAAGAATCCAACTTCAATAGAGAAAGGTGAAATCTCAAGTATCTGTCTATTTTTAGGCTCCTTAACGTATAAACGAATCCTAAAACAAAGAGCTATCAAAGAACTACCATCAGCTACTGCCTGTGAATTGGAAGAAGAAGAAAAAGAGATAACTCCAAGCACGCATACCACTTCATAATTGGTGACTTAGGAAGAAGGACACCCGCTCGACTCAAGAAGAAGTCCACTCTCTCAAGACTCATGCAGGTCAAACAGTATCTCAAGAAGATGCCTTCAGAGAGCGAGGCCCAGCAACGTCTTCCCAAAAAACAAATTGAAGAATCTATCGCCGGGTCAAAAGTAAAACCTACAGTGTTTTCTGAGACTTCAGTTCCAGCTTGGTTCAGAGGGATGGAGGCGCAGTTTCATCTTGGCAAAATCTCCTCGGAGAATACGAAGTACTTCCACACTCTTCCAAGCAAGCTTACAGTGGCAAGCCTTCCCTTCATCTATGAGAAATGGTTCGTTATGGTATCAAATTAGAGATTGGAGATATCATCCGAACGCAGTTCTTGAAGACGCTTCCAACCAACTTTCGACTAACGATGGTTTCGCAAGCAGCACTTATCCTTGAATAACACGGTGAACTAGAAAATGATCTATTAGTTTTGGTTTCGTCCGCTCCTGTCATGGCAGTGTAAACAGCTACGACTACACAAACAACTACATCAGCAGCAGCAACAACAACAACGGCCACAGGAATACCTGCAGGACTTCGTCCATACAGTCAAAATCAAAGGCCCCATGTCTGCCGTGCTCACATTTACTTCGCCCAACAGGCAAGAACGTGCAGGTTATGTTGCAAATGGCCTGATAAAACTAATGTCCAGGTACAACTCTCGTCTCACCCCTCTTCTAGAACTTCTTCACCTGCCACAACGGAAAACTAGAAGAGCTAGGTGATTGCTACGTTATAATCAGTTCGCAACTTACTATCAATGTCACAATATTCGGTGCAGATACTCCCTTCCTCATAGTCACCAGCGCTTTAGTTTCAAGTCTACCTTCTTCGATGGTAACCAACATGCCCCTATTGCAACTAATGCCAATTGTTCAGCAGCCAATGCCTCGCCTATCAAGTGTCATGGTGAAATAGCGACATATATAACGATCAAGAAGCTTCGTTGAGAATTTAATTGGACTTTCATAGTAGCTGATATCACAATGCCAATCTTGGGAATGGATATTTAACATCATTACAACTTAATTATCGATTGTGGGAAGAAAACTCTACAAGACAACTAGCAACTCTTCGGATTTCTTCTGAGGAAGTTCCATTACAATTCAACGCTAACATTGAAGACTACAATATCGCTTCTTTGCTTCAGGAGTTTTCACTGTTAACTTCATTTACTGACTAGACAAACATGAATTTTAACCCAAAAGGATCGGGTCACTAAATAGTGACTGATTCTCCTCCAGTGTTTGCAGGACCTCGCAGTCTTCTTGAAAATAAAATAAAAGCTTAGCAGCACCAATTCAAACACTCTCTTGAAGAATGGAATCATCCGACCTTTAAAGACTCCTCCCTACTATTATTATTAGATTTGCAAAACTTTCATGACATGATTGAGTCATGACATCTATTAAGAAAAATGCACAAAATGGGTATTGAGGTACTAACTTACAATGGTTTAAAAAAAGCACAAAATGGGTATTGAGGTACTAACTTATAATGGTTTAAAAAAGGAGAGATCTCAATAAGTAAAACTAAAAGGGAAACACATTTAGTCACACTTCAAGCATCAACTGGCGTACCAGGGCTCAATTCTGGGACACATTTTCTATTTTTATATGCTAATTACAAAGGTGACAAATATTTTTAAATTAATTAAGAACCTCCCTTTACCTTCATGCTCATCAGTAATATATCAGTACAAGTGCGGTGACTGTGATGCCACTTACATAGGTAAGACAGTTCGATACCTTTCCATTCGTATTGCTGAGCATAAGGGTATTCTGCTTGAATTCTAAGTCACTGCATCATCCACCGTTTTGGCTATAAATGTTATTTCTCCACAAAAAAAGTTGTTTTTACAGGTTCTAATTTTTGGTGTGCGGGGAACCTGATATTCAACTGCTAGAATCTTTATCATATTTAACTCCTCAATAGTAAGTTATATGAAATTTTAGAATTTTAATAGCTTATATAATAAATCACAGATATAATTTCAGTTAACATCATTGAATTCTGAACCGCCACAATGAAGTACGTAACCACAACTGAACTAAATAGGAAGTAAGTTTAATTGAGAAGGCAAAATTAAAGTGAAGCTAAAAAATTTGAGTGAATCTCGCTGGAAATGGATTAGTAAGCCGGAATAGTAGTTTTTTTGGTGAACTAGTTTAGATTATAAACTAATAGATATTTTTTACTTTACATTATTATCTAGATATAATTTGAATTTAGCCGAATGAAATGGTAAAGATTGATAGATTTTTGATGAGGCTACCTATTATACATATTAATATCAAACTCCGATAGCTAGTTTTAGGCTTTAGAACTATCTGAATGCTCTTTATGAGAGCTCTGTTAATTGCAATTGATGATTATTTTTAATCGTAGTTTATATTAAGTTACTTTAGATCTTGCGACTGATAAGAACATTGTTCTTATTAAGTTTGCCTATTGCTGAAAATAAAGTTATTCTTGTATACTATTACTCAAAAAATAGTGTGATTTATAGGTGATGATGATTATTTCGGAACTAGGTATCAAATAAACCTCAACAAGATTAATAATTGAGAACGTCCAGCAGGGAGTAGTTCGATTCAATGTTATTTTATCATATTATTTAACACTTTTACGCACTAGAATTTTGTGGACATTATTGATAAGTATCTCATTACATTTTTCTGTTTGACTTGTTTGTACTTCATATATGTTTTTATTTACTCTCTATAGCTAGTAAATTCTAGAGATTATTAATTGAAACTGTTTTATTAAAGAGGTTCGATTCTCACAAAAATTTTAACTTTATACACCTTTGGTAAGGTAGATCGATTCTATCATTGATTTATTCTGAGGCATTTGCTATGATATATCATTATAATAATTATTATATTAGTATTTTTAATTATGTTTAATACTATATTTATTATATTATATATATATAAATATAATATTAATTATATATAATATATATATTATTTAATATATATACTATTAATACTAGATTCCATGTATTGAGAAACAAAACTCAGGAGAAGGGATGAAGAGAAGAGGAGAATCAGAACTGTTTGGGGATGAAAGGGTTATTCTAAAAAGATTAAGTCAATCACAATGCTTTGGGTCAGGATCTTATGGCAAAGGAATATACAATATGAGGGCTAAGTTATGATTATTTGAAATGTTAAGATGCAAATTCGATTTGCTGTTGTTATAGTTTCTTATTACTGGTATATTATACTAGCGAACGTGTGATATTGGCAATTATATGTTGGAATTACTTGATTACTTTTGTCTGTTATGAGCGATATCATTAACGTCATTTGCTATAGAATACTACAGTAATGTTCGTGGTATCATATGAGAGTCTCTGGATTTAAATTATTCTCGAATCGGTGCGAATTTGGTTATCTATGCTATACATGGTGTGAAACCGCCTATTTCTATCATCATGTTCTTTTATGGCCGTTGCTTTAGTGTGTTTTGTCATTTATCGAATACCTCGATTTATATATGATCTTGACTCTGTTTGTCTCTTCAAGTATCTGCGTGTTTCTAGAGGCACTGCTGCAGTTCATTTTGGAGTACTATCAATATACTTTATATAGGTCGTGATAAAGATTTTGCTACGCATTATTGTGTAACTTTGATTATCGCTTCTTCACTATATGTGTAGGATGATAGTTTTCACTTTTACTAAGAAACTATTGTTATTAAACTCTAGACTTAGATGACGCTGCTCTAGTTAGTTATTTCTTGGCTTGTTATTGTAACGTACTTGTAGTCTTTAATTTCTCCTCGAATGTTTGACAAAAGTTTGTATATATATACATCCAAATTTTTCACTATTGTACTTTTTTATATTCATTTTTATAACCATTAATATATATTTAATATACTATAAATATATTGTATATTAATATCAATTATATTATTTTCTTTGTAAACTATATATATATATTATCAAATATATATATATATAATATATATTATATTATATATATATTATATTATTATATTTTATTAATATATATATATATTATAATATCTAATTATATTATATTATATATATATATATATATATTAATATATATATTAATATTAATAGAGAGAAGAGAGAGAGAGATGATAAGAGAAATAAATGACTCCGGAGAGAATTAATATAAGCATGATGTGCAATGATGATTACATGTATCTATAATAAATTTCTCTCTCTATATATATCTACTATATATAAAGATATAGTCTTATCATTATCAGCTTAAGTTATATTGGAGGCGTATATTCTTCTGTCTACTATATTGATGAAATTAGGATCAAATTTTATATTTACCGTAATAAAGGATGCTCAAGGTATTCATAATTATAATATAGTTAATATAAATAACTTAGGAACATTAATAATCTTCTAAGAAAAGTTACCAGATTATTTATTATAATATTTTTATTGAAAATTGAGTTATCCTATTTTAATATTTGCTAGATATATATATATAATTATTACTGTATTCTTTTATTATAGTTTTAAAGGCCATAAAGTATGTGGTAAAAATTTCGGTTTTTTTATTTTTTTTTTTTATTTTTATTTTATTTTTTAAAACCTTATTTTATATATATATAAATCAATAGTTACATGTAAGTTTTTATTAATATAAAAGTGTATTATAAGGTATTTATTATTTACAATTTTTCTCTTCTATGCATATTTTTAAAAATATATATATATATATAATATATATATATTCTCATTATCTATTCTATTATATATTATTATTATAATTAATTAATTATATTATATATATATAATATATATAATATATATTATAGTATATTTTATATATTTTCTATATATTAATAATATTCTATAATATATATATAAATATTCTATAATTATATATATTAATTATATACTATATATATATCAATAGATACTATATTATATATATATTTGTATTAGTATGTATTGGATGGTTTGGGTCGTTTTGATAGTTGATGTTGGGGATGTTGATGTTTGATTGTTGATTGTTGATGATTTGATGCTGAATGTTGGAATTAGTTGAAGTGTATGATTTAGTATATGTTTTGATAGTTGATGTTGATGTTGTATGTTTGATGTTGATGTGATGTGAATGTAGATGTAGGTTTAGTATGGTGAGAAAATAGATTCCATATTACATTATCAGATATTTAGTGATGCATTTTCTTCTAAGAGAATTGGTATTTATATGTGGTAAGCAGGTTGTTTGTGTATATAAAGTAATTATAATAACTTAGGTGGTCTTATGATATCCTTCCCATACTCCTTATAATAGGAATAACAAATATAGATAGTTACTCATCTGATATAATTAATCTCACTGTCAGTGTTTACTTGCGCGTGGTTAAATATCTATGAGTGGGTTGGTGATCATATTCATATCTTAGATATTATAATATAATATACTATATATTAATATCAATATTATATTATATTATATATAACCACACATATATATATATTATGATTATATATATTATTATTAATATCATATATCTGCAGTAGTAAAGATTGATCTATATATAAGTTTATGTATTATCTGTTTATATCTCAGTAGTAATCTTATATATATTATTATCTTATAGTATTTATATATTATTTTTATATTTATATATACATATATAGCTATTTTTGATTTTCATCTTTATTTAATAGACAATCTTTTATTCTTTAACTATACTGCTGATCTAGAGGCCTGGAATATATTTGGAAAATGGGGGAGAAGGGGAAAATTCATAATATCTATTTCGATGTAGGGATATTTTAATACTCATGAGATTTGGGAAGCTACTGAGTTCTTTCGCTCAAAGATTTGTACATTTTCTTAGAAGAAGAGTACTGACTAAGGAGATTTAATCGTTAATTTTACTATTTTAATTGTGATCACCTAGGGCTCACTACACATTATATATACTGATACTCTCTACTACTGCTGACAACAACAACTAATCAAATACATACTAAGAACTACTGAAACTAATTGAACAGACTACTTACTATTACTAGAAACTGTTATTTTTTATATAATCTTGGTAAGTTGAAGATATATATGCTGTAACAGAGTGAGCTACCACCATATACCCACTGCGCAATAACACTTTGGCAGTGTCTGAAATGTTTTGAATGAGGTCAAATCGTCAAATGTTGTTTTTTGCTTTTGCCTCAAATTCTAAAGACTAAATTAAGTTATTAACTTATTTATTACACCTTTCAATATATAATATATACATTTTCTAGAAGAAAAATGGGTATCATATCTATAAGGTCGGTAGATTATGGCCGATTTGGCTACTATTTCACATTCAACATTTACACATAAACATCAGCATCAACTCAACATGCACATCAAATCAAATCAACATAACATCAACATCACAATCAACATCACATCACATCAAATACCTCTCGGCCAACTTCTCTCTGGATCAATCCAGTTGGAAAAACACATTCTTGATGTTCTATTCTCATAAAAATATAAACAAAAATTGCTTTTGTCTTATTTGTTACATTTATCTTGGTGTAAATTATCCTCATGATTTATCATATACAATCAATCATCATCATCATCATCATCATCATCATCATGCAGGTTTAAACAGCAATGAAAGTATCTTGGAAGAAGATAGTATCAGGATCATGTCTTTATATAGCTGAATATAACGCTTTACACATTAAAATTAGAATGATAGATAACACTGTTAACCTATTACGCGTCCTAGAGCTGACTTAAAATTGATAAAAAGTTCTTAAGCCTCGAAATGAAAAATCATTGAATGATGTTGATGAAACGTGGTAAACAATGAGTCTTGTATTTAGAGATGAAAATCGATGAAATGATAGATGTATGAGGATAGATGTTGAAATTAAGATTGATATTTAGGTGTATATATTAACATAATGGTATAGTTTAAAATGTTGACATATATAATATAATTGTGTCAAATATTAATCATATGTTAATAAATAAATAAGCATCAAGTGAAGGTGGTATTATTATTATTATTATTTATTATTATTGTTATTATTATATTGATTATTATATTATTAATTTATATATTATATTATTATATATTAATATATTAATTACTATTATTGTTGATTTTATTAATATTATATTATATATATTATTATTATTATGTATTATTATTATTGTTTATTATTATTAATTAGTGTATATTTATTGTTTGTTTATATTATTTATTTATTTATTGTGATTTGTGTATTATTAATGATATATTGATTCGATATTCCAATGTTGGAATTATTATTATTATATTATGTTAGATTAATTATTATTGAATATCATTAAGCATAAATTAAATTTACTTATATATATTATATATTATTCTTATTATTTATATTTATTATTTATTATCATTATATTATTTAATTATTTTATTCTATAAATGGATTATTATGCCTCTTTTCTTATTCCTCTCTCTCTTCTTCTCCTATCTGCATCTAAAAAGGGTGGTGTGCATATCCTCCTCTCATATCTCTTCTTCTCTCTTCTCTTATCTCTCATTCTTCTCTTTAAAAACGAAAGATATGATCTTCTCTCTCTCTCTCTAGCAGTTTTTCTCTCTCTCGTTTCTCTCTCTCTCTCGTACTCTTCTCTCTCTCTAATCTCATTTTGATTCTTCTTACTCATCTCTTCTCTCTCTCTCTCTCTCTCTGTCTCTACCTAATCTTCTTTTCTCTTTATAATCTTATTAAACATATTCTCGTACAAATTTCTCATTAGGCCTTTGGTCTCTTTCTGATCAAGGATCATTTCCTCTTTTCTCCTTCTCTCTCTCTAATATTTATTTTTTTATTTTCTCTTCATCTTTCTCTCTCTCTTTATCATTATCAATATCCTTATAACAATTTATTGAGTAGCCGACGTGACTCCATAAAACCGGTTGTGAATGCGAATATTATTAGATGTAATGACTCTTTATTTTAATCACTGCTAGTATTTAATGTAGTATATGTTTGCATTGTGTTCTAGCATAAGGCGCGGAAAAAATGCCTTTTATTTAAGTTAACTGATAAAATTGAGGAAAGGAAGGAGTTGTTGTTGTTGTTGTTGTTGTTGTTGTTGGTTGTTGTTGTTGTTGTTAGTTTGTTGTTGTTTGTTGTTTTATTATTTTGCTAGTTAGTGATGTAAGGAATTGAATAATTATATGGCCTTGGCTGTGTAATAGCAAACCATAATATTCATGTCCCTTATTTATAATTGCAATATAAGAATGTGTAAATAGTCAATAATTTCAATATGTTAATCTATCATGTTGGATATAAAGTGATTAGTATTCATTTGCGTTTCCTTTCGATGTAACAGACAAAGCTGTTTGTATTTATTTTCATTCTTGATTTTTTTATTTTTTTTTTGCTGCCAAGGCTTTGTGAGATTCCTGTGAATGCTGAATCTTATTATAACATGATATAAAATGAAGAGGGAATTACTAATGGAATCTATCATGTTGAATATCAACATTCATCTTATTATATTCAGTATAGACTTAGTAAAAAAATCAAAATGTATATTCCCGTCGATATTAAAGATTTATTCACATTCACACGTTTATCCACAAAGCTTAGGACATTAAAGCTGTATGAAAACAGTGGAAATCGAACTAATGAAGGAAAATATATCCAAAATCTTCACAGTAGTGTTAGTTATCTTTGCTTACCGAGCTGTATTATAGAACTTAGATTGTAATTTTTGTTATGACAACTTTTGAATTAAAAACGGCTTTATTACTAATTGCTCATATTATCAATACTATAATTTATTATGAATAATCATGTTTTTTCATATTTTCGCTATAAAAGAAGATTGTATACCATTACATTAGTGTTTATTTTGACCAATAAAGTACGATTAAACACTTTATCACGATGAATCTTCAACATGTTTTACACGGTCAAATACTTGTGTCACATATCTATGATAAATGCTATGTCAATATATGTATACCTAAACGATCAGATTAGTTTGACTATCTTTATATATTTATATGTGTCTATCTGATAATCTATTTTGTCATCCGCTAGTTATTTCTTTGGCTCCTTGGCTGTAGGAATTTTATAATTGCCCTGTTGACTTCATGTTAATGAGTCTTGGTTTCAATTTTTAATGTTAGTCTATTTTTTGGGGCTTCCCCAAACCGATAATGTTCATATTTTTTTTTTTTTTTTTTTTTTTTTTTTACATTAACACACACTACGGGCGGCCTTTCCCAAGGGTAATATATGAAATTTATAGTGTAAATGATATGTTTATCCATATTATATAACATATTTATATAAAAAAAATAGTAATTATGTCAGGCCGTGGAAAAGGAGGTATGTTGTAAATAGTTATCTTTTGACTAGACTATTAGAACATGAAACTTAATTTTTAGTTTTTCCAAGCAGAAATGATAAAACTTGCAGCATAAAAGTGTTACCTTATCTTGTTGAATACTAAGCTGTAATGAATATAGCAATGTTATCTATTACTGTTGATTATAACTGATTAATATATAATCCAATATGTTAGTTCAATAATGAGAGACTCATTATACATTCGTAGTGATTATTATTTACGTAGCTTCCGTTGGGTACAGGCACTGGATATGATGCCCATGCTTATGTTAAATAAATAAACTATTATTATTATTTCAGTAGGTGATCTGTTATGCTGAATACCATGCTTTATTACTAATATTTATATATCATGTTGCGTATAGCCATGTAATATTAACAAAGGTATCGGAAGATTCTCCAGTTTGCGTTTTCATATTCCAATATAGGTTTTTATCAAGACTGTGCAATATTCAAAATATGATATATATGTTGATATTATTATTTTGTATTATATGTTATCATATGTAAATACTTCTCTTAATATTAAATTATTGTTAGACTTATATATCTATATTTATTATTCATATTAAGACTTGTCGCAAGATAATCAGTAATTGATTATTTCCTCCAAATTTACCTATCTCTTTCCGTTGTTTTAATGAAATAATTAAAAATCTTTAATGTATTTTAATTAAATGGTGTAAATATAGCAGGAGTAACCTTATCTTGTGAAAAGGTAATCTGCTTCATAATTAAAAGTGATAAAGAGAGGGATAAAATAATAAAATTATTATCTATATAGTTGATTACGTGACGATCCACCATGCGAGAGATTCTTTTTTCTTCTTCTTTGTTTGCTCCTTCTTCTTGTCTTGCTCTCTGTGCTTTTCTTGTCTATCTCTGATCTTCTTCTTCTCTTCTCTTCTTCTTCTTCTTCTTTTCTCTTCGCTTCTTCTGCAACTTTATGATAATACGATTTTCCAATATAGAATCTATTAACGTACAATAAAGTTCTTGTCTTCTTCTTCTTCTTCTTCTTCTTCTTCTTATTCTTATTATTATTATGTATTATTATCTATTATTATTATTATTATTATTATTATTATTATTATTATTATTATTATTATTATTATTATTATTATTATTATTATTATTATTATTATTATTGATTATTATTCTTAATTAGTTATTATTAATTATTATTGATTATTATTCTTATTATTGATTATTATTATTATTATATTATTATTATATTAATTCATTATTATGTGATTATTATATTATTATTATTATTATTTATATTATTAATTATTATTATTATCTATTATTATTATCTTATTATTATAAGATTATTAATTATTATTATTATTAGTATTATTAGTAGTGTACAAGCAATTATAAGAACAAATAAATACATAATAACTTTTACATAAGAAATGTCAATACAATTCTTCGTGACGTTTCGGATTGCAAATTATAATACTATAATAATAATAATAATAATACTAATAATCAATATAATAATAATAAAATAATATAATAATAATATAATTAATGAAATATATAATAATAATGAATAATCAATAATATAATAATAATAATATATAATAAATAATAATAATAATCAAATATTAATAATTAATAATCATTAGACAATATAATATAATTTTAATTAATTAATAAATAATTAATATCATTCTAATAAAAAAAAAAAAAAAAAAGAAATAATAATATAATAATTAATAATAATAATAATAATAATAATATAATAATAATGATAAATATTGAAAAATACAAGTCTTCAGCAAAGCTCTTAAGTCCTGAAGAAATGACTCAGCAGTGCTGGAATAGCTTTCTTCTATTTCACAGGAAAAAGAAATTACAGGAGAGCGCACTTGTGGAGAGAAGTACAGCAAGACGCTCTACCATTGTATCCTCCAGTGGTGCTGTAAGCCCCTCTTTAGAGCTTTATTTTCGTCGGGACTTATGAGAATCTTCTAGAAGTGGACATGATTTTTCTTCTGGAGAAGTTTAGATGAAAATATTTTCTTGGGTATGAATTTTTTATAAGAATTTTTTGACAAAAAATTATGTTGATGTTATTATAAATACTGTTAAATATTAAAATGTTTATATATGAATTATTACAAAATAATCGTATATATATATTAGTGGAAATATTAAGAATATATCTAATAGCAGTTCCAAAAACAAATAATTCATATTCTGCTAGCAAAAAATTTAACGAGTTCGGAAAGGCGAAATAATCTGAAACAAATAATAGAAGTCTTTACAACAAAGCTCTAAGTCCTAGAGAAGGATAGATAACTAGATAGGATAGCTTTATATCTAGTCATTTAGAAGAAAAAGAAATTACAGAAAAGCA